>JAVYIG010016583.1:0-30485 GCA_035222895.1 Strongylocentrotus droebachiensis | reverse complement strand
GCACAGAGGGGAAGTTTATTACATTCGCCAGTGACGCAACGCAAAGTTTGCTTGTGCTGTTCACGATTGTTGAAGATTTTACTCTCGCGTGTCGCGTCAGAGCAGAGAGTGCACCTGTCCCTGTTTTGTTTTCCTTCTTTTTTTTCTTCTTCTTCTTCTTCTTCTTCTTCTTCTTCTTCTTCTTCTTCTTCTTTTTTTTTCTATCTTCTTTATCTTCTTCTTCTTCTTCTAATACTTCTTCTTCTCCTTCTTCGTCGTCGTCTTCTTCTTCTTCTTCTTCTTCTTCTTCTTCTTCTTCTTCTTCTTCTTCTTTTTCTTCTTCTTCTTCTTCTTCTTCTTCTTTCAGGCGGCTACTGCATCTGTCTAAACGGGGCTTCAGGATGAGGGTGAACTGTCGTGGAAGCATTGCATTAATGAGAGGATTTTTAGGGAATACTTTATTTTGTTCTTCCGTCGGCGTCCAGAACTTCACATATAATTGGGGGAAATTTGATAAGAGGAAGATGATGGAATCGGAGAAAGGTCAGAAGACCATCGGCTGAAATGTGAAGTGAAAATGATGGATGAGTTGACTCTACAAAGAAGGACCGGACTTGATAAAAATAGAAAGCAATCTAAATATCTCCTAAAATACCAAATGGCAAGCAGTAAGTTCAAAAGGGTTGAAAAGAAATGTTCATAAAATGGGCTGGCAAAAAGAAGAAATCTAAAGTACAAGCAAGACTTCCAAAATAATTCGGAATGACATTGTAGTCTAGTTAATCTTATGGGTCTAACAATATTGAGGAGGACCTGAATTCATATGATAGGAGTGGGGACCGAGAGTGCTAGACTTTTGAGGTATATGAGATGCGATAGAACAAAGCGATGGAATGAAAAGGTTGGTGTGGAAAGGGTGCGTCAAGGGAGACCTGATTTTGAATTTAAAAAAAAATAGGGCCTCGCTTTCGGGGAGCAGAGCAAACTATTCAAGCTAATAGCGAGGAAAGGTGGTGAATACAATGGTTAATACTTATTTAACATTAGACTTTGTATTGCAGAAATATACAACTCTGCTTCTAGCAAATTGCGAGGGAAGTGAGTGATCGAGTGAAATTTTGGATATTTTGTTGCCGTTGTCTTTGTGTGATAGCTATTGTTCTGATATTGGATTTTGTAGTAATACATGTTTAATTGTATATAAACTCTACTTCAAGCTTACATCAATAATTCTGAAATACGAAACAAAATAGCGGGACAAAATGAGTGAAAATTAATATGGAACGTATGTGCACCCCGGATGAATCCAATTCGCTTTGCGTTGCTTTCCGCTCTCCCCCTTTTCTGTTACTTCCTTTCTCTTTCCATGTTTATTTTGGTCTTTCTATCGAGGCCCTGTAGCTATGCCATCGTCTATAGGATGCAAACAAGTTAAACACAGGTGTTCATTGAAAAGGGGAATTTCCCTACCTCGAAAAAATCTTAACATATAAAGCAAACGAAATAAAGATTTATTTTGTTATTTTCGGGGAGGGGGGGGGGGGGGGGGTGAGGAGGCAAGCAATTACCAATAACCCCTTCCATGCAATACTTTAAAATAAAAACGACGCTGAAAATGTAAAAGCCATGTTTATTTCATAATGAATATCATAATTATATTTATATACAGAGAGAGAGAGAGAGAGGGGGGACGAAAGAAAGAAAGAGGGAGATAAAGACAAGGAGAGAGATTTATTGGAGAGGAGGAATCGAGAGAGAAAGAGAGAGAAAGAGAGAGAGAGAGAGTGAAGAGAGAGAGAGAGAGAGAAAGAGAGAGTGTGCGAGGAGAGAGAGAGAGAGAGAGAGAGAGAGAGAGAGAGAGAGAGAGAGAGAGAGATGGGAAGACTGAGGGGAAGGGAGAGGTTGTTAGACAGCGGCAGACAGACAAATAGACAGCTGAGAGACAGGTGAAGACCTCTAGACAAAGCGAAGAAAATAAAACGAATGCCGTACAGATCACCTGTGATTTCCCAGGGCGGTTATGGGCAGATTAATGTATATCCTCGAAATCATGAATATTTCGACGACAGTGCATTTTGTTACAAATCTTCGGGGAACGAGCTGATATGTAAACAGCTATAAAAGGCTGTGCCAGGAAATGTGGGATAATCTTGAGATATTTCTTTTGTTGTTGAGTACTATCTATCATTCTGATTCTTCTCTTACAGCCGTGACATCGTTAGAACAGTGACATGCGGAATTGATCATCCACCCTGCACAGTGGTACCGAGGTATGTTGGGGGGGGGGGCACAGGTGTACGCCCCCTCCATCGACAAAAAGAGAGGGGACAGGGTAATGGGGACAGGGAACGTGAAATTATTTATGAAATTATTATGGTCCCCACATTCGTTCATTTATCCATCTGCCTCTCTTTCTTTCTGTCTGTCTATCTATCCATCCATCCATCCATCTATCTGTCCATCTATCTACCCATTCATCAATCCACCTTTTCAAATGACTAGAAGTAGAACTCAACTCAACTATAAGAACCTTCACTCGTTTATGGTCCACACATTCGTTCATCTATCCATCTGCCTCTCTCTCTTTCTCTCTATCTGTCTATCCATCCATCCATCAATCCACCTTCCTCTCTGTGTCATAGGGATAAATCGATATGTCCCTTCGTCTCTCACTTTGCAGCCTTTCTCATATTTATAGAGCGATTCTTAATTTCCCAAGGTAACAGACAGGGATAGTATCTATGCAAACACGTACTCTTTAGAGTAACGAGAGATGAAAGGGAAACTCCTTTGAAGAAGAAAAAAAAAAAGGGGGGGGCACGTATAATTATAGATACAGTTGAGTTAGTCATTTGAAAATGTTGATTATGAAGCAGATAAGTGTTGGTGTAATAATACTAATAAATACTAATTCAATTTCAATTTCAATTTCAAATTTATTCATGTTTCCAACAAAACATTACAAATCATTTATAAGCATTTAAAACAAATGTAAGAGATACATGTTGAAACAGAGGGGTCCACTAAAAAGTAATGCTTGTACAATTAGTGTGAACACCAATGATACTTAGGAATAATGAGTAATTAAATTAACTAATCCGTAACTACAAAAGGAACTACAAAATAGGGGAAAGAAAAAGGGGGATGCCAACAGAGACGATAGAATTAGAATGAGTTACACAGAGAAATAAGAACATGAGGACACATTGATTTCATGATGGTGTCAGTAACAGTTTACAGATGCAGGGGCACTGTGTGATTAATCGTTTTGCATGCATTGTATAAAAAGAACATTGACATTTAAAGATAAAGACCACTCATGCGATTGCATTGTGAAAGAAACGTTGTGGAATCGATCAGAAAATGTTGATCATCTAGCATATAAGTATTGGTGTGTACTGCAAGGTTCTGGAATCATCAAAATTATAAAAAACTTGGCCCAGTCTTCGTAAAGTTACAAGCACTGTACACAGAAAGATGTATATGGGACTACGCACACGTGCGCGACACGTGCGTTTATCTCTCACACACCAATAGATAAACTCATTTACCAAATATATCAATTAGTAGGCGGTTTCCCGGCAAAATTGTTATCATCCTGTATTAGTCAAAACATATTCTTTCACATGATTGGTAATAAGAGCTTCCATTTCATTTTTTGAAATTGGGGCGTTTCCAAAACTGGTCTTTACCTTTAACAATATGCATCTGGCATGAGCCTGAATTGAACAGTGGCGGATCTAGAGGGGGGGGGGGGGGGGGTTGCAACCCCCCCCCAAAAAAAAAAAATCCGGGGACCATTTTTTAAAATCTTATCGCAAGAAAACGCCATTTTCACACACAGATTTTATTTATTTATTTATTTTTATTTATTTATTCGGTTTAAAAACATCAACACGTAAAGTTCAGGAACTCATAATGGCTGATTTACAATGAAATTGAATAGTCTTAACAAAGTTGAACCAACAAATATACACTTAAGAAGAACATATTGTTTCACACACATGAAAATATGGTAACAATGCAATATACAACGGCTGGCTAGATGTGGCTAGACCAAGGCGAGATATGACAAGGAAATCAAAAAGAAGATAAATGACTAAAGAGAGAGAGAGAGAGAGAGAGGAAGAAGTGGTGAGAGAGAAAGAGAGGGACAAGAAAGGGGAGGGTAGGAAGAAAAATAAAGAAGGTAGAGGGAAAGGGAGGAAGAGAGAGGAAAAGAGAGGAAGGTAGAAAGAGAGAAAAGAGAGAGAGAAGAGAGACAGGGAGAGAGTGAGGTATAGAAAGAGAGAGAGGAGAGTGGAGAGAGGAGAGAGAGAAGAGAGAGAGAAAAGAGGGGAGAGAGAAGGGGATAGAAGAGAGAGAGAGAGAGGGAGGAGAGAAAAAGAGAGACTGGAGAGGGAGAGAGAGAGAGAGATAGAGAGAGAGAGGAGAGATCTTTAAAAGGCAAAATAAGAAACAAGGTAGATAAACGTAGCATTAAAACATTAATACATTTCTTATACACATCTACACAGGAGAAGGCGCACCGAAGCGTTCAGAGAAGACAACAATGGATTGGCCTGCAACGCATCGTCGCGTCCGCTCCGAAGGCCACGGTGTGCCTGCCCATGATGGCCAACATTTCAGCATTTTCAAGACATTTAGAGTAGCTAGAATGTACAGGCAATTTGGCAATAAATAGGGAAATATAATCAATACCCTTCCCGACAATGTTGTGCAAAACATGTTCAAGAGTTGACACCTCTATTAATTAATTTTCCCTACTGTGGGAGGGGGGACACCCCCTCCCACACCCTCCCCCCTCGCTCGCTCCGCTCGCTTGGACTCGGTCGCTACGCTCCCTCGCATACCACCCCAACCCCCCCTTTATAAAAAGCTGGATCCGCCCCTGATTGAATACAATCCATATACCAAATATAATCAGACTGACAAGTACATTCTATATGTCACTTCTCGCCACTTGTTTTGTGTTTGGGGTCAAAAGGTCAAATCTTCACAACAATAGATAGTGCAACGGATCTCTAATTTAACTCTTCCCGTTTCTAACATAGGATATCCTCTATTGCGAGACAATGAGCTACAAAGAATATCCTGATTGGGCTATGTTGTTCAACCCTTATTCGTTTAACAATGGGCTGGGCATGTTTTCTTTTACAAGAGTTTAAAGGGATCGTTTAACAATGTTAAATCTGAGATACACGACCCTACGTGTTATCAGTGACTGTGATATGGTGTAATATTGAAGCCCTAAAAAAATCGCGCTTCAAAATGATCAAGAAGTGCCTCAAAAAAGTAAAAATCTTTGAGTGACCGGTTTTACCATACTCGTTTTCCCCAATAAACTGTAGTGTTATGACCGTTTGGCAAACGGTTTTCAACATTTGTAATTCCAATCATAAATATCTTAATAATCAGACAGGCGATCTTCTTGTAAAAGTCATGGGGTTCCTGACTGACCTAAAGGTTTATAATTATCATTGAGCTAAATCCAGGATTTTGTTTCAGAATCAGAGACAAAGTTACCGGATCCCTTTAAGGGTGAGAGCCAAAATAAACCACACGTACATAATGTTTTTTTTTAAATACACATATAATGTATCCTTAATTCGTTACAAATAAAGCACGATAATATTCCGGACCTTTAAAAAAAAGGAGGCGGCAGGGCATTACTATTTACTATTTTGCAATTATTTTCATTTTTTCCAAGATAACTTGCCATGCTGATTATAGCTGGCCAAGCCTATTTATTTACATATATTGTTCTATGTGAGTATACTAATGCAATGTATGACAAAACAAATGATTTGTATCACTGTAGAAGCTAAAACAAAATGTATATCACAAGCCTTTTTTTTTTCTTCTTCTGAATAGTAAATAGTAAAAAAAGAAGAAAAAAAAGGAGGCGGGCGGGGACAAAAAACACTTCATTTTTCTTATTTGGCCTAATGAAATATGAATTTGTTTTTGTTTTGTTTTGTTTTGTAGTATTTGTTTTGAAAAAGTTTGAAATCTTGGTACAAAATAGTAATCCCCACTTTCTTTTGTTATTTTCATTTTTTCCCTAGAGGCATAATTGGCGGTATTTTAAACTACATACATTTCTAAATAATAATTGTTTGAAGAACATAACATTTTACACCCTTGTAAAAGCTCTCATTTCAACTAAAGAAAAAAAAAGTCACAAAATCTGAATGTCACATGCGTGAACATTGATATTTTGTCTTTATTCCATTACCGTTTATTACTTTCTCCTTTTTTTCAATCGGCGGATGTCATTTATTTCCATTCAGTGAACCTTTGATTTGACTTAAATCATGTTATTTCTGTCAATACAAGAACTCAAAATCACCTTCATCATTTTCAAATTAATGAATGAAAAGTACAATGCCCTTGGTTTTCTGATGAACCGTGTTTCATGCATGGCGCCCGCACACTTCCGTGCGTTAAAAGTTTATCCTCACGCACGCGCGGACCCTGTCGTCTGCTAGCGATGCGATGAGTAATATCTATATAGTCAGTTGTTAGCCCGGGCGCTCAGTGTATAGGTTACTGGTAGGTTAGACTTTTGTAGACACAGTATGCACTAAACAATTCACGCTTTTAGATTTTATAGCAAATCTATGCTAGTTCATCAACCAAGAACGGAATATAATATTGGATAATTCACACATATTCGTAACCCGATAGGCCTTATATGAGGTGAGTAACGATTTATTTTTCTATTCTCTGAACGCATGGCGAATTAAATGCAGTGCCCTAGTGCAGCCGATGTGTGCATGAGGTGTATCGCTGTATAGGGACTTGTGATTCATGTGTGGATGAACAATTAAGTTTGATTTATTTTTCTATGAAATTTGCTTTTGCGAAGCGGCGGTTGGTTGTTGAGAGTGTTTGCATTATTGATGTGTCTTGTTTCAGTTGTTGCTGTCATGAATATATTCATTGCTGGTTATTTATTATTTTATTACCTTTCTCGATACTGACACTTAAAAGTAAAAGCTATGAGGACTATTTTGTGTGTATTATTTTCTCAACCAGAATCTGATGGATACAACAAAGATTCAGTGGCGGATCCCAAAAAAAAAGGGGGGGGGGTGCACGTGCCCCCAAGAAAACAGGAAGGCGTCTGAGTAAAGGGGGGGGAGGGGGTGGATAAAGGAGGAACAAATGCGAATTATAAGCTGTGAACAATTGGAGTTGTTTCGTTTTGTTTTTGTTTTTGTTTAGCTTGTCACAGATTATTCGGACTTTTGCCTCTCCTCCAGAAAATTTTGACTCTATCACTGTACATTATGATAAATGCATTTTTTACCCGACATGCCATATTTTTTCTGCGGGCACACAATAAGGGCAATTCATATAGGCCAACTTCTACACAGACTTAATGCCCTTTCTGGCTAATGGCTATTAACAAATACCATTTCCTCTTAAAATATGCATGGCGAATATTTTCACTTTTGATTTAAAAAAACGTCGTACCGTTAAATATACATGACTTTGTAATTATGTCTCTGAATTCGTAAATGTGCACTGATGATCAGGGATAAACAGATCCTCAACACATCCGCTTGTATCATATTTCTACCTGACCATATTCCCAAACCACTAGCTTATATGTATGTGAGGAGGGGGTTGGCTGAAATCCAAGAGACATACAATTTTTTAATCTACTAGAATTTTGTTGGGAGTTGAAAGCGCTCCAGAATTAAAGGCATTGTACATCCATGTCAGAATCATGATGGTTTGAAGAAGAAGAAGAAGAAGAAGAAGGAGAAAAAGAAGAAAAATAAAAATAGGAAGAAGAAGAAGAAGAAGAAGAAGAAGAAGATTAAGAAGAAGAAGAAGAAGAAGAAGATTAAGAAGAAGAAGGAGGAGAAGAAGAAGGAGGAGAAGGAGAAGAAGAAGAAGAAGAAGAATGAGAAGGAGAAGAAGAAGAATATTTCAGAAGAAGGATAGCATGAAGAAAAAGGAGAAGAGGAAGAAGGAGATGAAGAAGAAGGAGAAGAAGAAGAAGCAGAAGAAGGAAAAGCTACAAAAATGAAAGCTATGTTTATTTATAAGAATTTGTAATGAGCATGTTGAGTATAAATGGGGGTCATGATAGGATAAACACTCAATCGAACTGCCTTAGCCGCAATTTGTTGAAGGCTAATTGTCTTTTCCCGGCAAATACTCATTCTTATTTCTTTTATTTTGCTACTAATGTATAAACAAACAAAAAAGACAAGAAATCAAACCTTGAAATGCTTAATAAATAGCTGTTTACCAAATAACCACCAAATAACAATGAAATTTAATACCGAATCTTTCGAATTGTAGTTTCAGTACCGAACTATTAAGTAACAATTATACATTATACACTTGATGCAAACTATTTTGTCTTTATCTCGAAATTAAGTCTGATTGAAAAATCAAATGAAATCTTTTCACAGTCACATGAAACATTTATTTTTCATGCCAGTATCACAGGTTGTTTGTGCAATTTCAGTCTCACTGTATATTTTCACAAAGTACACGAAGGTTTCAGTATAAGTACATTGTAGACCCTATACATAGCTCTCTCACTGTCTTCCTCTGTTTGTACCGGTTTGACCCCTTCCCATCCCCTCCCCCTCCCCTTCTCTCTCTCTCTCTCTCTCTCTCTCTCTCTCTCTCTCTCTCTCTCTCTCTCTTTTCCTGCCTGTCTCCACTCCTTCTTATGTATTAACTTCAATCCGAGGGGAAACTCATTTTGCCTTGATAACACGGCTTGCCTCTAACCTGTACACTATACAAAATTGAATAAGCGCTGTTAAAAGTAATTCCTCAATGAAAACGAGATATATGATATGTTACAATGTTTAGAAACTAAAAAGTAATTTGTTTTCATTGAGTGGCGTATCCAGACCCTGGCCCTAGTATAGGGGCAGAACGGCTTACTGGTTCATATCAAGGAAATCAATTTATGAGGGCTCTCGACTGGTTGTGGGGTGGGGGGGGGGGGGGGGGGGGTTGGAAGGAATATGCGAATATGTCTGTATTTCTATAGTTAATGTGCATTGACTTCTCTAACTCATTACAAAATCACTGTTTTCGGAACTCAGTGAGGATGTGCAAATTGCCACCTTTACTTTCCCCTCCTTCGAATACGCTTGACGTGTTGGCATTTATTATCAAGGTTATCGAAACCAAAATGTAATTTCCCTCTCTATTTTCCCTCTTTCTATCTCCCTCCGTCTGTCTGTTTGTCTGTCTCTCTCTCTATCTCTCTCTCTATCTCTCTCTCTATATATCTCTCTCTCTTAAAGGTACTATGTCCCATTTGCAGGCCCCAAAATGAAAAGGTTTAACTTCAACGGCATTTGAAAGATAATACTAATTTAGAACTTCCCTCACAACGAAAAGGCTTGAAACTGTCTTTTAGTGGGACAATAACGAGCATTAGTTGTCGAATCGACTTTGGTGATTGCAGTCATTTTAGTAATAGTCTAATTTTCACACCCGTGTACCTAATGGTCGTACGTTTTGTGCTGCCCAAAGATTCATTCAGTTTAATTTGTGCCATTACAAGAAGTTGGTTATTGTAGACAAGTGCTCATGTACCTTTACAGTGTATGTTATTACCAAAGAAGAAAAAAAGGTCATTCAGTCACTCAATAATGTCTGACAGTGAAGTCTAGAAAGTAAACCGTTTCCTTGCATAATTTGAATACTAGGATACCGCTAACGTTAACATTTTACAGATAGGACATACATGACATATTCATAACTCCAGCAAAGTTCTACATAATTGAATGTTGGCTTTAAATGGGACATAGTACCTTTAACATGATTAATCCCTCCCGAGGTTGCTCATTAGTTTCCTCTCTACGTGTACGTGTGGAGCTTTGTTTGGTTTTGAACCGCGGTGTGCCGAGGATATGAATAATTAATAATTGAGAAAGTGCGTAATATCGTTTCGATGAAGTGTGAATATTACAAGCCTAGAAACAAACAAGACAGCATCAATTACAGCATCAACAGCAATTTGAATCACGGTGTATTATGGATTCTAAAACTATCACATGCGATTGTATGACGTTATAGATGACTATATATATATTGCACTCGAATACGGGATTACCGGGGGAGGGGGAGGGGGTGGGGGACGGGGAGTGGAGGTAAGGGGGTGGGGGTGGGGAGGGGGTAGGGGTGGTAGGGAGGGGGAAGGGCTCAATATGACAGATCTTAATAGATTAATTGTCATATACTTGAGAAGGGGAGCGCAATTCATGTTCTACACTGTCGGTGGCTGTGTGAGTATGTGCGGGTGGGGGGGGGGGGGGGGGTGCGGGTGATAGAAATTCTACACAATGTATGCAAATTACGCATGATAAGCAAAAAAGTACAATTTTTTTTTTTTAAATCCAGCTCCTCAATCTTTTTGTTATTAAAGCGAAAACTATAGGTGAAAAGTGAAGATTTTTTTTTTTTTTAAATACAATACACGATTTGAGAAAAGTGACAAAAAAGAATGTCAATGCTCTTTCTTGTAAATTGACAAAAAAAAACGTGTTCCCCAATCGTGCAACTGGGGAGATGGAAACCTAATGTATGCTTCTCTGGATAAACACAATCATTTTTTATTATTATTAAAGATCCATAAATCCTGCATTATTAAGAGTTTGAAGAAGGGGAGGGGGGGGGGGGGGGGGGCTTGTTTTGACTTAGTATAGTGATGACGATGACAGCTGATCTGTGTGTAAGTCACAATTCAAACCCTTAGGCTAAGTCACATAGCAATGTATTCTTAGAAAGCTGTATTCTTGACTGACGAATTTGAATGCAGTACATTGTATTTGAAAAGTAAGAATGAATGAAATGAGTAAATGAAGGTTGGGAATATAATGTAGTGCAAGTGTATTTAATCTCTAGTTCTACATTGTCATTAGATTATGCAAATATGCAATTATCGTTTTTACATTTTAAAGGATTTCGTTTTGTCTCAAAAACGTGGAGTGAAATATAATTAGCGTCAATTTGAAGAGGCACGACTACTTTATAGTCATTTGTAAAACAACTCTGTTCCTTGATGGATTATTGAGTAGCAATGCTATATTTCATAAATATTATGTAGCCCACATGATTATGTCTTGCTCATTAAGATTGCAAGAGACAATCTACCCACACAGAGATCATTACGATACGCACTAAAGCCACTAGTGGGGCACGATAATTCCCTAAAGAGTTTCAGAATATTCTTGTGCCATTTGTAAATCTGTCCATAACCTATTACAAAACGTATAATGATGATAAAATAAGGGTGCCTGTAGTGCATCTGGATGCTCACACAACTCATTAGCAAATTTATTGAGGCCGCCGTGGAGTATGATTATTCTCTATCTTTCCAGAATTTTCACCATTTTGTCGTTTTCTGGAGAGCATTTCAATGTGTCAAATAACGTTCTCTATAGTCCAGTCCGATGGCAAACCGAACTATGGGACACATTCGACATCTTTGAAAAGAAATTACATTGGCATGATTATTCTCTGCCCTTCAAAATGAGATAACCATGATTATATAATCCATAATTTATGCTATGTTTACTTGTGAAATGTGAATGTCTTGCGAGTATTCCAAGTAATAGTTTAACGCTGCGTCCAATTTGCAGTCCATTTTGACGTCACATTTATCTCCTTAACAGATTTATAAAGACCAAAGGAAAGTCACCACCTTTGCACGTAAAGAGGCCACTGAACTATTCGTATGAGATTAGGGGAAACCCCGGTGTAGTGGTCCACCTGCACAGTACAGTGCACACTCTGAATTAGTTATACCGGGAGAAAAGACCCGAGGGTTACAGTGATTCAGTTCGCCTTTCGCCTCCCAGGCAAAGGTGTCGCCTAATACTTACTAATTATAATAATAATGATAATTAGTGGACTCAATAGAGCGTCCTTAATTATAGGGCATGATAATTCTCTTCTTTTTCAGACCCAGATAATCTCCACATTGCATCATGTTGCATATATTTTTTTATAGAGTATTTCAAGAATTTTAACGCTACATTGATGCCAACAAATAACTCAGTTGGCATTAGCAAACGCATTAGGGCACAATAATTGCCTTTTCAGAATTTGTGCAATGTGCATGCACTTTTTTAAAGAGTCCATGCTAAAGAGATAATCGCCATGATTACTACATCCAAGTCGCGTATCAACCATATCAAAATATAGCTTAATCAAACAGAGACCTGATAATATCAAGTTTTTAATGTCTAATTAAGTATTTCAAAGAGTAATAATACTCGACCCTAAAACTGAAGTCGCATCGCTAATATCTCAGTAACACCGTAATGACAGACCGACAACAGACCTACCAAAAATTACATTATCCCTAATGGCCGAGAGTCGTTTGGTTTGTGACCACTCTCCACTCTGACTCCACCCGACAACACTCTAGTCACTTGATCTATAGTCACTAGAGTGAAGTCGGAATTGAGTCGGGGTGGAGTCGGTGTGGGGCCCGGGTGAAGTCTGTTTGGCGATGTGATTGAGACATTATACCCCTGTCATAACAACGAGACCGATACCAGACCGACGACAGACCGAACAAACAATTACATCACCCCGAATGGCCAAACATTGGTCGGTTTGGACTCGGTATGGAGTCGGTTTAGCGGTGTGACTGAGGTATGAACCGACTCCAGACAGTCTCCAAACATACCGATCCTACCAAGCCATTTGGTGGTGGTATTTTTGTTTTACCCGGATGCTAAGAAAGCATAAATGCTTGTTAGTAAGCAACCAGACGGTCGACGGCTTTAGGTTCTCTCCGAGGGACCTGGTAATGAGGATTAATGCCTTACCAAAAGGCACTAGCGCATCGACTTGGTTTCGAACCCGGGTCACCGGATTACGAGACCACTGCTCTACCAACTGTGCTATCGCGCCTCCTTTTTAATTTCATATTTTGACACTTGTCGGTCTGGTGTCAGTCTCGTTCATGTGAAAGGGGTATGCCTCCCTTTGCTTCCAAAACAGAACTCATCTTGACAGCATTGAAGCATTCATACATTCTCAGGTATAGTCTTGAATCTTAATGATCTCTGGCTATCACTTGGGACTCGTCGCGATGTCTAGTGTGACCTCATTAGGGAGTTAATTGATCTAACAAATGTCATAATCTTTTGAATAAACTGATACGTGCTTGATCAAACACACGATATTCTATGATAATGAGAAGACTGATGTTATTTCACCATGGACACAGCGGTCAGGAGCGCCATGTGCATGACTGAAGGGAGTAGGAGAGAAAGAGATAGAGAGAGAGATAAGAGAGAGAAAGAAAGAGAAGAGAGAGACACACGGCACACAGAGGGAGAGAGGGTGTGGAGGGAGAGATAGAGAGGGAGAAGGAGAGAAAGAGAGAGAGAGAAGAGAGGGAGAGAAGAGAGGGAGAGAAGAGATAGAGAGAGAACGAGAGAACGAGAGAGAGAGAAGAGAGAGAGAGAAAAGAAGAGAGACAGAGAGAGAGAGAGAGAGAGAGAGAAGGGAGTATCACATCTGTTTGTTATTCTGATGTCTTTCCGTACAAGTATCTTGATTCTCAAAGACTTTAGCTCTCCTTCACTTTATCACTCGTCCGAGTTTCCTTCCCTCACTCGTCCATACTAATGTGAGCATGAGTGAATAATTGATGAACAACTCCAATACAAAAAGGACAGTAAATTTCATATAATTATAGGTGTTTGATCAAACGGAAATTGCTGTTATATGAGCCAATGTGTGAGAAACCATCTTGTCCAGTATAAACAAACCTGCAGTAGTCGATGTAATTCAGGTATGATGTAATTACTGTCAGCATTATGCAAATAATGAATCAATACCTGCCGGTTTATTACCAACACGCGTACATTCACGCATTCATACAACGTACATAATCCTGCGTCGCTGATTGGTGGATTCAGCCGGATCACGTGACATGACTGTCGCCACTTTTCCTCATTGCGCTCGATAGCGTATCGATGAACTGGCTGTGAAATCAATGCACAAATCATGGCGTGACACAGATGAATAGTGTTGAGTCAACATGTGGCGTGACGAACGAGGTGATGAGAGGAGGGAAATTATCTGAGACATTATTAACCAAATTTGATCAGGTGCCAATACACAGGGTTGATTGAGGTCACGTAAAGGTCACTGAGTCGTTGAAATAAATAAATAAATGAAATGAAAATACGTTTGTCACTCGGAGTCAACAAAACAACTAGAAATAGCAAATTAATGTAGAAAGAAATCCCTTTTCTTCTATGAATGCATCTATTTCATAGGAATATAGAGTGCTCATTTGTTTTTTCACTTTTGATTTTTCAAGACAATGGACTTGCTACTAAAAACGAATCGGTGTTTGACTCTCCGTGGATTAAAAAAAAGCTCCACTAATCCATTGTTCGTATTTTTAAATCATACACTTATCCCATGATGAAGAATTCAGACGGATTAAATCATGTTTATTTTGTATATATTTATTTTATCATTATTATGTTGAATTATGTTGTATATATGTTATTTTGATACCGTATGTTTTTATGTATATATCCGGCCCTACGGAAGAACAGTCCGCGGGCTGGGGTAGGCCTCCGTGCTTGAATAAATAAATGAAATGAATGAAGTGAAATGTTCAAATGTCTTTGAAATGAAGCATCTGCAGGCATGGCAGGGTTTGAAAAACATAAAGAATGAGAAAATAACATTAACCGCGAACCACACGTAACTCTCACATCAGTGAGTAGATCGTAATTACAGGACCTATTTCTGTTAAAATTAGTGGACTATTTTTTAAGAAGAAATATTATTTTATGCAATTTTCTTGTTTGCGGTCAAGTTTTAGAATTAATTCAACCCTAGATAGATTAAATAAAAGGTCGCTGAATTCATAACGATATGTGTCAAGGAAAGACTTGCTGATTTTAAAAAAATAGTGTTTTCAAGCTAAAATAATTGCACATTCAGAACTTTCGTAAAACATGACATTTGAAACACTCTCTCCTACATTCTGTAAAAATGTTACAAACAAATTCGAACGCTGAGTTGGTGAAATAATATAGGCCTAGAGGCAAGCGATAACCCTGCCTAGTCTTATGTAAAACAAGAAAAAAATTCAATTCGATCCACATTAGTATTTTCAACTATAATTCTGACAATAATAATCCCCAGTACAAACATTAACAATGATGTTTTGATTTGGGATGTGGTGTCAAATGATAACAGTCATGTTTCATCCACTGCTTCACCCTTTCTACGCCTCTTCAAATATTTGACAATACTCCTTGACACATTGATCATTCAGAAGTAGAAAGGAGGTGTATATAGTCTTCGCTAATTGCTGTATGGTTGATCGAGATGACAAGCATATAAATCCACAACTGATCGGAATAAGCAATCAGCGATGCATTTTTAATCGCCGTATATCCCTGGAGAAATTAGACGAACAACCTGGGTAGTATGTGATGGCAATATCATGCCCTCGCTCCTCATTATTATTAAAAGCACAACTAAAAGAGTGTACAGCTTTATCTGCTATAGAAATACAGTATACGAAATAATAATGTGCTTGCTTATTACGACTGGCCTGTGCATTTGTGGTGTTTCATGTTTTATTTTCTCCACTGCTTTTAAAAAATCAAAATAGCGAGCACACGGAGGTGCACCTTCAGACTGAGAATTTTAGTCCATTTAGGTAATCGTCGCAGACTGCCCGTTGTTTTTCTGATACTGATAATCATTGTTGTTATCATCATATATCATGTTCCTGTTTAAGAACATGAATTGTAGTTTCTAAATGCATCGACAACATAATAATCTTAAAGACTACCCACAATGTTTAATAGCAAGTTACGTGGGCCTTGTTGTTGAGGGTCATTGGCCTTTGTAAGGTCCAAGAGAGGGACTCGGATCTGGATGAGATGCGGGGATTAAAGCGATCGAGCGGATTCGTTATGTTTCTTTTCTCCTCCTCTTTTCTTTCTCATTGATACCATTTCTCCTTGTTTGTATTCGATGAGGAGGTTGGGGGTGGGGGATGCACCTGTGTCCGTAAGCCTATGAGTTTAACGAGGAATAGATAACTAGCTAGCTAGATAGATAAATAAATGAATAAATAAATTAGTGAATAAATAAATAAATGATAAAGTAAATAAATATATACATAAATAAATAAATACGAATTGTTGAAAGGGCACCAATAGTATGCAATTCCTTGAAATGTTTTGAAGTTGCCGATTAATTCAGCTCCTTCTCGACAAGAGTCCAAGAGTCGTCACCCCGAAAGGAAGGTGAACCTTTTGTCTACCTTACGATAAATCATGTTTGTAATTCATGGAAAGTGCAGAACACTTGAGTTCGGTACCTAACTGTGAAGTGTACGATGAATGCCATGGCGACAAGTCTTCCCTGAGGTTCATCTTTTTATGATTTGAAAATGAATCAGTCTTAACTCGTTCTCTATTTTGTCTTTATATCTCCTCCTTCTCTTCTCTTCTTTTTAGTTTCCTCCTTCTTCTTCTGTCTCTTCTTGTTCTTCTTGTTCTTGTTCTTCTCTTTCTCTTTCTCTCTCTTTCTCTTTCCCTCTCTCTCTCTCTCTCTCTCTCTCCCCCCTTTCTCTCTACCCCTTGTTATAATATATCAGTATGATTGTCCGTACTCCCTTTATTTCACATGTTTGTTAAATACTACATAATAGAACTATTATTTCCATTTCTTGAAACAAATTCGTACAAGGGGAAATCAGACCGTTTTTTACAATGTCCTATGTGAAATCAGCGGTAACTACCGAATGAATCGACCCAGAGTGCGTGCTACAACGTAAAGAAGAGTAAAGAAGAACATGTACGGGTCAGTCGGTAGCTAAAAACCAGCAGTGAAGGTTTAGCATTGCCCGGGGCTTACCCACTGCCTTGCTGACTCGGGAAGTTCAACGTGCTTAGAGTTAAGTTCATGACTGGAATACTAATTAAAACAGACTTACACTCAAACAAACAAACACAGAGAGAGGGGGTTGGAGTAGAAGGAGGGGCAGAAGAAGAAGAAGAAGAAGACGAAGACAGAAGGAGAAGTAGAAGAAAAACGAGAAAAAAAGAAGGAGGATAAGAAGTAAAGAAGAAGAATAAGAAGAAGAAGAAGAAGTCAAGGAGAAAAAAAAGAAGAGAAGAAGGAGGAGCAGGAGAAGGAGAACTTCGAGGCATTTGTGATTCCATGACACCACAGACTGATTTTAACATTTCACACCATCCCCACATTTCCTGTCAATTGAACAAGTTTTTTACAAAAGTTCAATCATTTTTTGTTCCAGTTTGCCATTAAAAACTTGTACATGTAATTGCACTTACACTTGAATATTCCCCTTTTTGGGGAATAACAATAAAGTGATTATTTATACAATCACGTCTTATATTATAAAGTGCCCTTCAAATGTTCTCAATCAGCCCTCTCTAAACCACTCGAACTTCGAATAAAACAAAGAAAGATACATTTCATTCCATCGGATTGTTTTCTTTTATTGCGCCAGCCCTAATTCGATTTAAAGAGAAGGTTGAGTTCTGGGAAGAGGTGAAAAATAATTTGTGAGCGTTATCATTCTTATTATGCAAGTGTGGAAGAAAATCAGATAAGACATGTTCACTGAAAAGCATGGCTCTTCAAATGCCTTTATATTCTAAATATGTCATGTATAAACATCGTAAAACTCGGGGGTAGGATTTTTACGCCACGTGTTCGTGTAGTCCTATATACATATTTCTGTGTACAGTGTTTGTAACTTTACCAAGACTTGGCCAAGTCTTATCATTTTGATGATTCCAGAACCTTGCAATACTTACAAGTTCTCATATGCTAGATGATCAACCTTTTCTGGTCGATTCCACACCGTTTCTTTCACAATGCAATCGCATGACCAGAACTCAACTTCATCTTTAAATGTATTATGCCGGACCTTTCGACTCTCTTTATTATAGTCCGGGTTCAAAGTACGTATTGCTTCTTTTCTGAAACTATACTATACGAGTTGCGTGACTGTTTTATACCGGACTATTTACTTCTCTGTACTATACCATCGCGTAATCCAGATTAACAACTACATTACTTCTTTTCTACAATTACTTAACGAGTCGCATTGTAAATGACTGTTAGTGGCTCTTTAGACATAACCATACACTTCGCTTGATTCCAGGCCGGATTCAAAGTCTATTGCTTTCCTTCGAAATTTACTAAACCTGCTTTTAGTCGTAGTGTAGTTTGTCGGTCTTATGTCGGTCTATTTACTTATCTTTATTGTAGTCCAGATTCAAATATATTGCTCCCTTTTAACCGATTTGTCGACGATTATCGACCGAATCTAATTGTCAGTATTTACTTGTTTTAGCACTAACCATACACCTCCCTTTTATCGTCCAAATTAACAACTCACTTGCAGTCTGTTCTAAGATTAATCAAGACAAGTAACCATATACTTCTCGTTATTTTTGTCCAGATTCACTGTATATCGCTTCCTTCTTAAATTACTAAACCTGCTTCACGAGTCGTAGTGTATTTCACTGATTTGTGTTGGCCTATTTACTTATTTTTATTACAGTCCGGATTCAAAGTCCATTGCTTCTGTTCTTCAATTACCGAAAGAGTCGCATTGTATTTAATTGTTTTAGCCCTAACCACAATACGCCTCCATGGGCATGCGAAGTGAACTACACTGCTTCTTTCCTAAAATTTATTTTTCTAAAGTCGAGTGTGTATAACAACTTCTAAGCTGGCCAAAATGTTGTCAACAAAAATCATATAATTTCTCCAAAGTATGGTGCCAAAATATTCATTATTAGCAAAATTACAGTCTTTATTTGTTCACATTTGAATTTTGCAACTGGCAGTGTTTAATTCACCCTATTTGTTGTGTATAAAATGAAGGTTTCAACTTTTACCTCTAAAGTGAAAACCACAGAGAGAATTTGATCTGAAATTTTGCATCTATTTTCATAAACTCACTGCTACAGATACATTTTGAGAATAACTTTTCAGGGCTTGCAAACCATATACTTCCTTTTGTTATAGTCAGCATTCAGAGTTCATGGCTTCTTTTCTAGGATAACATCAGGAACAGCGGGACAAATAGTGAGGTGATTCCATACCAACAATTAGCTCTGATAAGAATACGGTCTTCAAACAATGGCAAAAGGGAGAGAAAAGGGCACTTTTATTTGCATTCCGTATCGTGATTTAAAGTAAATTCATCTTATCGGTGAAGATAACCTTTAGTATTCTGAGTGCCATGGTCTGAGTTGCCTCGTTTCAGGCTAAAAAGGCATTTCATTTTTTTAATGAATATACAGTATACTGTCTTTGAATTATAAAGCTTGATTTTATAGCAAATTTCATCCTGGATATATTATGATCATTGCAAGAAAACGCCTTGAATTGAATGTTGCAATCAATTGCAAAATGGCAATCATCAATTGGCAATCAATATCATCGTTGCATGCTGCACAATTTAAATCAATTGACCAATCAGAATGTTTTTTTCTTCAAATGTTACAATTGATTGCAAACCTCTGTGTTACGGGGCCAAGTTATGTAAAACCCTTTTCAGGAAGTTGATGTTGATGTAGGATAAATAAGAGGAGATGGAACTGGAAACCTGAGCGCAAAAACTACAGTATACTGGGATAGCAAAAACAAAAACATTATCTTTGCCTTGACGACAATCTATGCCTAAAGGCTAAAAATATGAGATGTCACATTGAACAGAAAAAAGAACATTCTCATTTGACCCTTGATACCATTTTGTATAAAATGGTAGATGTCCTCAAAATAAGAAAGAAAATCTAGGTAAGAAAATCTAGTTAAGAAAATCTAGGTAAACAAATCTGGATAAATAAATATAGTTAAGAAAATAAAGGTAAGAAAATATCAATAGGTAAGAAAATATTTGTAAGAAAATAGGTAAGAAAATATTTGTAAGAAAATAGGTAAGAAAATATAGGTAATAAAATGTGAATTGTCGAAGTGAAAGATATGAATAATCATATACTAGTCCTATGATTTGTGGGTTGGAACTCAGCAGTGATGTTCATTAGGATATTTATTCTTTATCTATTGTCTTTCTTCAAGACGAAACACAAATGGCGGGGAAAATTCTGTGTAAGCTGTAGTGTAATCATGTTAGATATTACGATGTGTCATGTGTGATTATTTCAGTTGTATTAGCTTACTTATAAAGTATAAGCAACATGTCTGTGAACATTAGTATGTTAACAAACTTTGTCAACCGTGGATATTGTGTTGACTCTAAATGATAAAGACTATTTAAAGAAGGTGAGCATTAATTTGTATTTCATTATGACGTCAATCGGGTTGTCGCCGATTTCCTTTTTAAAGGCGGGGTGAACCGGCCTTAAACACTCCGACAAACAAAAAGATAATTTTTGAAACTTTACACAATCATGTGTACGTCTCCTCAAAATCTGACAACCAAGCAAAGACCAAAACAAAACAAAAAATAGCAAGAGAGGATAAACAAAATATGTCGGTCGGGGGCATGTTGGAAACGCCGCCATTGTAGAAAGGCGTAAATACATAATGAGTCAATTAAAATGCTATGAACTTTGTGCAGGTGTATTTCTTTGTATGTTTCTATCTAACTATGTCTATAACTCCCGTCTTGTAATGGATCAGTGTTTGCAAAATTGGGCAATTTACCTTTTATCGCCTTTATCTTAGCTAACATGCTTGAACCATATGCACCTACTCTATCACTGTCTAGAATCATGCTAATAACACAATACATGGTTTTCCCTTCTCTCTCCCTATTTTTTCATTGATACACCATACAAACTTTGCCTCATTGTACTCTTTTTTGATTAATTCATTATCGAGCAAGAATACATTCAATGTATGATTTTAAGTATTGGTTGTCAGTAACCTGCCTAAGGGATTGCAGGAAATTTCTCTTTGGCAACTATTTTCCTTCATAATTAAAATATGAAGCCATTGGGAGATCAGTCCTTTTCAGTGAACATTTCTACTATGATATTTTACTAAACTGATTTCATAACAAGAATTAGAAAGCTCACAAATTATTATTCAGGCATCTTTATACCAAGGCCCCATTTCACGAAACTTGTCATCAGTGACAAATGACAGTTTATGTTATAAGCTACTGAAATCCTTGCTTCTGATTGGGTATCAGCAGATTTGTCACTGATTTTTGTAATTTGTCATTGAAAAAAGGCTTTTTGAAACACCCCCCCCCCCCCCAGAACTCAGTCTTCTCTTTAACTCCTCCATCTGTGGTGACATATAAAGCCCGAAGCAAATGTCGCCAGAGTGAATGTCGGACCACCGCATGCTGGAGCTAATGGGTGATTGACTTTTGATTTTACGGGCAAACTGAGCCTCGATCATCATGCCCTAATGTCCGACCATTTGCCTGAAGGAACATTTTAATGTCGTACGTTGTAGATTATTGGATATTAGCACTGCCCTCTAGTTATCGGTTTACATCTGAAAATTGGCAGCAGATTTGATGATTAAGACGATATCCGAGGTGATGCCCACCTGATGATGGTGATATTAAAGCCCCACTGTACTACTTATAACTACGTGCGTCATCTATATACATGTAACAACCAATGCCTAATCGGTGCCTGTTGGAACCCCATGATCCTCTTTTCTTATGTTGATTGAGAGCTGATTTGATGAGATAGCAACCTGTCAGTGACCACCCTGGAGGTGGGGAGGGGGGGGGGGTCTAATCCCTCCTGGCCAAACTAGTGCGGTGGGGTTTTAAAACTGTGTCTTGCAATAAACGTAATACATTATTCCTGTCCATAAAACGAAACGAACGGGAGACAAAACAAAACAACACAAAACGATACAAAAGAAAGAAAGACAAAATAAACACACACAATGTTATGCTATGAAACAGATCTTTGAGTTTGCAGTATTAGGGACTTTTAGATTTGCACGTTGATAGCTTTGACTGCAACGTGTGACGTCATTTTAAGGCACTGCGCATGCGGTACGCCGTCTCAGTCGGCGATCGAGAATGCGTCAACCTTGATTTTCCTAAATGTAGTACATACATACATACATATTGGTATTTATATAGCGCCTTTACATGCTCAAGGTACTAGTATGCCGCGTGCGCATAAAATATACAGTTCCTCAGGTAGACAAAGGAACATGCCTTCCCTGCTATTATGTAAAAATGTGTAGAACAGGTGTCACATGCATATTCACCTGTTCTACACATTTTTTACATAATAGCAGTGAAGGGATGTTCTTTTGTTGAGGGTAGAATGAGGAACTGTATATTTTCCTCTTTCTTTGTCCGTGATATTCATAGTGTTACTTCCTGCATGCATGTATATCGTCGAGTGCATTCTAAAAGATTTCTAATTGAAGTCAACATGGGCAGTTAAGTACGTTGACACGCATGATCAGTCGGCGTTCGTCGTGTTCTCGTCCAGTCATTCTAAAAGTCCCTAATACTGGCTTGTTAACTGCAATGAGCTAGATATCACGTCTCCATAAATATTTCTGTATTGATGAACATGAAACATCATCACGTTTTAGACCGGCCAGTTTTGTTAAACTTAAATGCTTTTGCAGACAGTTTGCTCAGGGACTTGTTAGAGAAGGACTGGAATCAAGCCGGCGAAACTCTTGTAATTTATTCAACGCATTCGTGAGTTCTAAAGCGTAACAATGGGATGTGTAACATTCCACTTGGCTTTGAAGTTCCATGCTCCGAACCGCGCTTCCACTGCGGGGACTTTCGGAAGCCAGGCACCAGTTTTACATTTATTACAAAATATTAAATTACCGGCAAAATTTCAGTGTAAATCAAAAACTTTATATGGGGATTGTATTGGGAATAGTGCATCAAACAAATTTTCAAATTTAGAACTCCGTCCTTCCTTTAATATGTGTGCCAGAGTTGGTAAAAGAAAACTTACATCCTGACAAAAACTCAATATTTAAGGATGATGCGCTAATTTGTGCATGCTTTAATGTCCCGTTATTTGATCCATGATTTACCATCTTCAATAACATTAAGTTCGCTAATGCGTGTTTTCGCGTGTTTTTTGTATTTTTCAAGTTTAAAAAAGGATGAAATTACACAAGTTTGTGTTCGCTTGTTCTACTCTTTACACATTTAACAATGGATGAGAAATCATTGGAAGGGACAGCGAACAATTGCTGTGATACCATTTTCTGATGTAGGAATTCTAAATCCTGAAAATTCATGTGCTCTTTTATTCTACCACCTGGCGAACAGTTGCAGATTAGCGCATAACTTTTCGGCGGCGTGGAGCATGGGGTCAAAGGAGAACGGCTTGATTCCAGTCCTTGTCTATCAAGTCCCTGGTTTGCTGACGGTGTCTGTGATATGAGTACCGAGTAGATGAGGTAATCACGTAATTAATGGATCCCCGATCTTCCCCGGAATAGAGGATATAATTGTTTGTATCATTATGATATTATATTGTTTTACTGATGAACATTATCAGTGAAGATGTGTAGAGAGGTGATACGGGGACACGCAGGTCCAGAGTTTAAGTGTCTAGAGGAGTAAGGTGCAACAACCTATCATTAGATGAGTGACTGATTAGGGTGAACAATTATTTTAAAGTAGTTTCGAAGTGTGGGATGAAGCAGAAATGAGTCTGGAAATGGGATCGTAGAAATTATTCTTTTCATCTTTGTAACCTACCTCCCGTCCCTCCCTCTCTGTCTCTTTTCTTTCTTTCTTCCCTCTTTATTTATTTCTGTCTGTCTTTCTATGTTCCTTTCTTTCTTTATTTTTTTCTGTCTTTCTTTCTTCAATTCTCCCTATCTTTCTTTCTTTATTTCTATTTCCATCTTTCTTTCTTTGTTTCTTTCTTTGCTTCTTTCTCTCTTTCATTCTCCATTTCAACCTTTTTTTCTTTTTTCCTTTCTTTCTATCCCAATCTTTTTTCTTTCTCTTTTGTTTCTTTGTTTAGTTTTTTCTTCTTTCTTTGCTTCTTTCTCTCTTTCATTCTTCATTTCTTTCCTTCTGTCTTTCTATCCCCACCTCCTCTCTCGATACAGACTGAGGGGGGGGGGGGGCTCTTACCCCAGCTACGTGACGAAATATATTACGCTGCATTGTCTATATGTAGCTCACCCTGCTCTATAGAAAGTTGTTGGCTTTTTAAAAAGGATAAGTAATATCTTCAAGTTACTGCGTAATTGACTATCATGGACATGAGATCGAAATCATGTTAGATTGTACTGAAGATAATATCAAGTATGCCTTAAACCGTACTTCAAACTCTTACTGCAACTGGTGTTATCAATCTGTCTGGTCATGATGGTACGTGTATATTTAGTTCATTCGTCAACAACCATGTGTGAATTTATCTATATTCAGAAATAATTTTGCGAAGGTTGCATTTTACATGTGAAATAAAAATGCTTACGCCGCAGCTCTTTTGGAATATGTTTTTTCCTCCATCTATACAACCATCTCAGGTATTGTACAATGCTCTGTACAATGACGGTATGTTTCGTATTGTATTGCATTGTAGAGTGATCTGTTCCGATTATCGAGGACACAGAGTAGCAATAAATCAACAAACTTCATTCAATTTCAAAATATATAGGGCATTCTGATCTGCAGTATCGTACAGAGTAGGTGGGTAAGAGAGAGAGAGAGAGAGAGAGAGAGAGAGAAAAGGAGAGAGATAGAAAGATATATAGAGAGAGAGAGATAGAGAGAGAGAGATAGTTAAGAGGGGGGAGAGAGAGAGAGAGAAAGAGAGAGAGATAGATATAGAGGGGGAGGAAAAGATATATATATATAGAGAGAGAGAGAGAGAGAGAGAGAGCGTGAGAGAGATGTACAGATATATAGAGAGAGAGAGATAGGGAGAGAGAGAGAGAGAGAGAGAGAGAGAGAGAGACAGAGACAGACAGACAGAAATGGGAGTCATAAATCGTTTTAAGACAGGTTCAAATGCAGGTCGCTGATAATAAAAGTCGCATCACATCAATATTATTTATTATCCATTGTTAAATATAAGCAACACAGATCGCGCCCAGGTCCAACAACTCAGTGAAATTTCCAGCAATCTGAATACTGATATAAAATATTATGACAATTATTAATTGTGAGACAATCTAACTGCGTCTTTTCATATTCGAACGGAATGTAGGAATTAGGATGAATTATTATGTAGTCAGGTCCGTCGATCACAGCAAATGAGAAAGGGAGAGGGAGAGAGATAGATAGAGAGAGAGAGAGGGGAATGGAGAGAGAAGGGTGGAGTGGGAGGGGCAGGTGGGGGAATTGCCCAGGTTATGTTGGAATTAAATCTGTACCTCGCGAGGGGTATATCATTTCCGAAAAAACGTGTCTACCCCCCCCCCCCCCCCCAATCCTGAAACAGATATCACTGGACGCTCTTGACAGGGGACCCTTCTAGAAAGGTTCTACAACTCACATTTCTTCTTAGAGTTAGAAATTATATGTGATCAATATCATGAATATAGGCAGGTGGCCTACTAGTTGAGTGGAAAGGAGTCTTGCTCCATCACACTAAGGATCGAGTTAAACATTTTGGGATCAGTGTTTCACAAAGACTAATATCGACTTTAAGTTGAACTTAACTATGTCAGACCATTCATGCCACTGGTTCCTCTAACCATTCCTGGCATTGGTTACTCAAGGGACGTACAAATCGGGGTCACAATTTTACACGTTTTGATAGTTCATTATTGAAGGAAAAAACATTATCTAAAGATCATAATTGAGAGACCAATAGTGAGAGCAACCAGTGGCATGAACGGCCTGTCATGAAACACCCCAGCTCTTTATCAGTGGTGTGAGATCATGTTTCTAATATCCTGTCATACTAGTTGTGCGCATTATTTAAAACTTGCATCGCGTTTCCGAAACGTCTTTATCTGAGGTCTCGATATGTCAAACTGTCTTTCATGTCGAAACTACACGTAATAAATGTCCGGGTAATGTCTTCTCTCTGACTCGTTTAAGAAGGTATCGGTCATAACAATTTCTTGATAAAGTAGTAGATGGAGAATGTATTTTTGACATGGTTCTGAAAGTCATGAATTTAATTGTTCACCAATGCTGTCTGACATGCATACAGATAAAAAAACAAAAACAAAAATCAATAGCAACAGAAAAAACAAACCACAAGTCTGCTTAAATTTTGAAGAAATATGATGAGCGTTTAATGATGAAAATAATGAAAATAGACCCTATTGTTAATGTTCAAATATTATGATGAAGATGCTTTTCATACTGATGTACTACTAATCCTACAAATTATGATTTGTCTTCTTCATTCAGTGCTGCAAGACATTATATACAAAAAAACACACAAGATGTACAGTATAAGTATACCGAACTACAAATAACCCTAAACATCATGATTTTGTTTCATTCAGTGCTTCAAGACATCTTCAAAACTAACATAAAGAAGTATAACTTTACCGGTGCACGAACACCAGGGTAGCCGTCTAGAGTGTACTACCGCGTGGTTTCTGTTTAGTATGGAAAGCCGTTGGAGACTTTATTCACGTGCCCCAGACGTATGGAACGCGGCACACGTCTGCTAAATTGACCAATCACCGCCTGTTATTTAGCAGACGTGTGCAAGGTGCGATAGCACACGCCTGCTAGTTTATTAGCACACGTGTGCCCTTTTCCAGACGGATGCTGTTTACTGCGCATGCGTCTGGAATTGATCGACCAATCAGATACCTTGTTTAATATGGAGTTTAATGTGTGTGTACGGTGAGTGCATGCAGCGCAGACAAGCAAAAATGTGCCGGGCACGTGGTGATCGACGCACGTGGTACTCTTACCGTTCTTAAAAGTATCGACTTTGATATCTATGTCAGAAAAGAAGTATACATTGTACGAGTACTTCCATTGAGGTTGGAACTTTCTGATGCAAAGAATAGTATGTCAAATTATAAACGAGGTACCGAACTGCTATATGAACGTTTATCCTCCACCTAGTATTGGAGTTTGTAAATACTATAAAGCTAGTCTAGGGTTGATAAAGAAAAGGTAAGTCTTATATCATGAATGGTAGTTTCCAGATTTAAAATCTATCATTCAGAACCTACTCTAATTGCAAATTAGGTGATATACTATGCAACAGTGCCATTGTGATAATGTGCATGATCCAGTGTATATACATAGTGTTGGAACAACAGAGTAGATCTCTCCCCCTCTTCCATCTCTCCCTTATCTATCTTGGGTCAGTCTGTACAGAGGTCAACCTCACCCGTGGTAGGGGAACACACACACACTCTCTCTTTCTCTCCCTTTCTTCCCCAATATTCTCGTTAATGTTGTGTTGTTGAGCAACACTCACCATTGGGCTAGGACAGGGGGATTAGTGATAGGAGGCATGTTTGCTTAAGAGCTCAGCTTAGAAGTTGGAAACACTGTGAAGAGTTTGCATTTGCTTGGCACAAGGGATTGTCTGACCATTATTATTTGGTAGTTTTCAATCGAATAAACCTGCTCATAATTATCCCATAGGCCTAATTGTATTTAAGGGTTGATGTTTGGATGTTGATTGGCTTATAATACAACATGTATTGCTGTATATTGCATAAGTGGAAGTTATCACATTTCTTAGAGAAAACCAATATTCTTTAGTCTATATTTCTTGTCTTGTATATATAGTTTATGATTCCTTGATATTTCTATGTTATATGTCATATGGGTAGTCGAAGCATAATAGTGCAATAATTATAGTTGAATCACATGCAGATTGCAGTATTGATTGATAAGCTCGTTTTGGGTTATGTATATGTTGTGTGCTGGAGGAATACAACATATTTCTATGTTAGTATTATTATTTCTAAATCTGAGAGGATAATAGATTAGCACGTTTATATAGATGAGATTGCCTAGGTACAATGAAGGTTTAATTTAGAGTTAGGGTATAACGAATCACCATCAGGGCGTCTCCAAAGGGGGGGGGGTGGTACGGGGGTGCGACACCCCCCCCCCCCACCTGTCAGGGTATTGTCGGGAAAATTGCGCTGCCGTCGGGAAAAAAGAGAAAAGGGGGAGGGGAAAAAGAGAGGGAAAGGGAAAGAAAAGAAAAAAAGAAAGGAAAAGAAAAGAAAGAAAGGAAAAGAAAGGAAAGAAAGGAAAAGAAAGGAAAGAAAAGAGAAGAAAGAAAGAGAAAAAAAGAAAAAGAGGGAGGAGAGGAAAGAAAAGAAAAGAAAGAAAAGGAAAAAAAGAAGAAAAAAGAGTAAAAGGGAAAGAAAAGAAACGGGGGATGAAAGAGAGGGGAAAGAGGGGAGGTAAGAGCCTGAGAGAGGAGGAGTGGGAGTAAAAGAGAGAAGGGGGTTGTTGGGTGGAGTCGTCTCGTCGAGGGAGCAAGAAAGACACGGGTAAATAATGTTGCTGTGTCGGGTCAGCTAGCTGTGTCGGTATTCTTGCTCGATCCTCGTGTACTATATTATATCAATGCAGAAGTTTGAAGTCGGTGAGATGTATATTGTCGGTCGGCCGACAAGTTTTTTTCCCTACGAACTGTGACTTTTTATCCGCTGTGACGACTGCGAGAGTGACGACAACTACTATACTTGTATTTTCTCGAAGTTTCACTTTCCTATAATATCAGCTAAAGAAATTAGAAGTTTTAAATTTTCGGGGAAACTGAATTCAAACGAGGTATAAGAGTCAACAACGGTACGACGAATCGTTTTCCTTTCTCTATATTGTGATGAAACGCCAAAAATTCCGCCCTTCGCGCGGAAGGGGAAAACTTCATTAAGACGAGTCGAGAACGGTACAACGAATCGTCTTCTTTCTCTAATAATTTAATGAATCGTCAAAGCTTCCGCGCTTCGCGCTAAAGGGGGAAACTGAATTCAGACAATTAGGGCTCATTAAGAGTCGAAAACGGTACAACGAATCGTCTGCTTTCTCTAATAATTCAATGAAACGTCTAAGCTTCCGCGCTTCGCGCGGGAGGCCTTTCACCCACACCCCCGCGCCCTTTTTAAGTGATTCGCTTGCTCACTACCGCCCCTCCTCCCTAAAATAAGATCCTAGCTCCGTGTCTGCATTAAAATATATAGCTATGAATACTGACTAAGTTGACGAAATAATTCGTATATTTGTGTCGTCGTGGAAAATGACCATTTGCGCATACGCAAGTTCTATCGATAGTCCATGTCATGTCATGTCGTTAATCGTTGGCCTCTACACCCCCCCCCCCCCCCTACTGAAAAAGGTATAGCGACGCCCCTGATCGCCATATTGGGTATGAATATGATGTGTATAAGAACAAAACATATATAACATTATCTGTATGTAAGTGTTTATTCGATTTGATAATGAAACTGTTCTTATAATAATGTAGACCATGCATTATGGTTCAAGGCATGCCCACATAGAGAATTTTGTTTTGTTAGGGGTCGGGGCCAAATGCAATGAATTGATAATTTATTGCATTTTCTTTGTGTGTTTTTTTATTTCTGGGGGCGGCGACGTACCCTAGCCCCCGCTGTTTACTCGTACCAAGGGAATACTGCGGGGAGGGTGGACCGAATGGCACAGCGTGGTCGTAATGATTTTTTGATTTTTTTTTTTGGGGGGGAGGGGCAGGATGATGGGTCACGCCTTTTTTTCTTTATTTGTTCAGAAATGTACGTTTTCAATAAATGTTTTCTACAAATATTCGGGGCCATGTGGCGACTCCCCCCCCCCCCCCCCCCCTGCGCCTACGCCACAGCCGTGGGGGGTTCCCTATCCATTATTTCGCTTTCTTATTATCATTTTGTTTATTGCTAATTTAATTTTCATTTAATTGTTTAAGAAAAGCGACCCTCAACCCATGTTATGAATAGCGACCCCGAAAACGCGAACCCCCCCCCCCCAATCAGTCTGACCACGTAGTGCAAGTACATATTACCGACAACTTTCGTTCAAGTAGTTCATAGATGGCGTAGCCTGTGTTTATTTCACGGGGGGGGGGGCGGTGGGGTGTAACAGCGTTGACATCTAGGAGCTGATTTATCATGTCCCTAACCCACAGCAAAGGAAGGAATCGACAGAGAGGGGGTTGTATGGACTTAAAGGGCATGAAGTCCACTTCAAAAATTAATAACAAACCAATCAAACTAAAAGTTTGCAAAATCGGATAACTAGTACTCACTCATGAGTCTGTGACGTCATTCAGGCGCGGATCCAGGATTTCTTAGGGGTGGGGGGGCCCAAATTTGAAATTATGCGAGCCAAATATTGGTACGTAATGGTGACCAGCAGTCACGTCATAGGGGGTGGGTACAGGGACGGGCGAGCTTCCCCCATCCTCCTCCACGAAGCGCGGAAGCTTTGACGTTTCAATAAATTATTAGAGAAAGAAGACGATTCGTTGTATCGTTCTCGACTCTTATTTTAATCCTTCAAAAATCTTCTTTGTCTGCTCCTTTTTCTTCCTATTTCCTCTTCCTTTTCTCTCCTCTCTCTT
>JAVYIG010016582.1:0-30489 GCA_035222895.1 Strongylocentrotus droebachiensis | reverse complement strand
GGGGAGGCAAGGGCCTATTGCCCCTGATCCACACCTTGTTGGCGGGAAAAATCTCAATTGATCTCCCCTACCTTTCTTCTTCCTCTTTTTTTCTCTTTCTCCTTTCTCATCTCTTTCCCTTCCCCTTCCCTTCCTTCTCTCTTTTTAAAGTTTGCTGGGGAGGCAAAGACCTTTCACCCCCTACCCGAACCACATGTTGTTGGCTGGATTAATTGCATCTGACCCCCCTCCCTTTCTTTTCACTTCAGTGTTTCTTTTCTTATTTCCCTTTTTTTGTTCCCTTTTAGCTCTCCTCTTTCCTTTTCCCTTCCTACTCTCTTTTTTGTCCCCCCCCCCCCCTGAGGATCAACAAATTGTTGGCGAGAAAATCGTAATTGATATCCCCCTTCATTACTTTTCTTCTTCCTTTACCCCCCTTCCCTTTGTCTCCTCTTCTCCTTTTTTTTAATTTTCCTTCCTTCCTTCTCTCTTTTTTTTTTGGGGGGGGGGGAGGAGGAGGGGGGGGGGTCAACAGCCTCGGAGGCAACGCCATCAGTCGCCCCCCCCCCCCCCTCCGCCGATCTCTTTTTTCCCCTCTTTTCTTTTCTTCTTCCTCTTCTTTCTTTCCTTTCTCTCCTTTTTCCCTTCCCTTCTGTCCCTTCTCTCTCTCTTTTGGCGGGGGAGGGGGAGACCCCTTCGTCCCTCCCACTGGATTCATGCTGGCCGTGGGGTGTGTCCCCCCATCTAAATATACTGACCTGAGCAGTTTTGTAATAGCGACCAGGCTCCTAACGTTACTGAGCTGAGCAGCTTTGTAACAGCGGACTTGATTGGTTGCCCTAAAAATCAATTTATGAGCGTACTGCGCATCCCTCTGGAAAAGGGCACACGTGTGCTAATAAACTAGCAGGCGTGTGCTATCGCACCTTGCACACGTCTGCTAAATAACAGGCGGTGATTGGTCAATTAGCAGACGTCTGCCTGTTATTTAGCAGACGTGTGCCGCGTTCCATACGTCTGGGGCATGTGAATAAAGTCACCAAAGGCCTTGCGTGCGTTTCATTCCAGCTTTGGAGTGCCCGGAAGTCACTTATGCCTAGGTCACATTGCCGCGGCGGCTGTGGGGTCTAAAATGTCTACGGCCAATATCAATAATAAGGCCGCCTCAGCATTCCCACGGTCACATACGGTAGCGGTATTATGTTAGGGTAGCCGCACGCGTATTTTGAATTTGTGGAGACAGAAGATCTGCGGCTGCCGTATGGCCTTTGAAGTGATGACGCACGGCCGCCTTAGGGCCTCCCTGCGGCGACCGTACAGTTTTTGACAAATACCAAGGCAAGCGACAAGGCTACGGTGTGTCTTCTTGTCTAATTGCTACGGCGAATCTAGAAATGAAAAATAATTATATCTCTGCGCTTTAATCCCACGGCGACCTGTACGGCCTATAAATATAGGGATACGCCCTAGGGGAACCATCGGGCCACCGCAGATCCTCTGCGGCCGCCGCAGGTTTCTCTCGAGTTTCAGGGGCCTATGGCCGCCGTATCCAAACCGTAGAGCAAATGTGACCTAGGCGTTATGCCTGGATTACATTTACCCCGGGCGCCGTACGATAAATCAGTCTACGATTTTGTGTGCGATTTTTGGGCATCGTAGGAGGCTACGGGCTACGATGTTTGTGTTTACATTATCTATGAGGATCGTGCCATTTCTTGTATTGGCCTTTGCGGGCAGGCGGAGGCAAATCCCTACAGAGTCTGCTTGGAGATTGTACGGAAATCGTGCAATTTCAATGCAGTAGCTGTGCAGTCTCTGCAGCCTCCGCACGAAAATCGTACGGATCCCGTGCAGCTTCCGTGTAAAGGTTGCGCGGAGAAGGCGCGGTGACCGTGCAGCCACCGTGCCGTTTTGAAGCGTTTTTTGGCCTCCATGTTCACCGAAAAATCGTCCGTTTGCTGCACGATAAGCGCGAGCCTTCAGCGCGATATCTGTGTGGGGATTGTGCAATGACACCTACGACATGTCTACGGACTACGGGCTTACGATTTTTCAAATTTGAATAACTTTCTGCGAAACAAAATCGTAGAGGCCGCGGAGCCCGTGAATCCGTACGAAAATCTCACAGTCACCTCCTGCCTCTGTATGGAAAAGGGAAACAGGCAGGATACGGGCTCCGTAGACTGATCGCAGGCCAAATGTAATCCAGGCATACCCTTTCAAAAAGTATAATAGAAAACAATAGTATGCTTTTTCTCTGTAATTTTGTCGAAAGAAAAAAACATATTAATCCAGCACAATGTCGTATCTTTTTGCGTTGGAGAAGAGCAAAATAGCGAGTTGCGATTGCACTTCAAGAGATATTGCAAGTCCTCACTCATTCTGTTGTGTGTCAGGCGGCTTTGGGGGGGGGGGGGGGGGGGGCTAATGATGATAGTAATCGTTAGTTTTCTTCTGGTATTAAACTTGTTTTGGTTGGTTGCATATTTTTATCGGAATTAGGGTTAGGGTTCGACATACGTAGGAGGCTCATAGTGGTTCGAAAAATGTGGCCAGCGCTCGTACGTGATTACGTGATATCCGCCATCTTCGTTAGTTCTCTGTAGTGTTCGCCGCTTTTTTTTCTCAACAATTTGTGAGCTGAAAAGATCGAGGACTAAGCAACTTGGCGGCATGTGCACTCAAGCGTATCTCCCAGCACGTTCAAAGACAGACATATTGAGGGAAAATATTGTTTAGCGTGCGGAAGAACAGGAGAGAGAGAGGAGAGAGAGAGATAGACAGACAAACTTTTATTTCACTAAAATGAAGGTTGATAGATTTCTCTCATACCATTGAGTTTTATTGCAGACTGAATATTTCCATACACAAATTTCTTACGATTTTGTTTCTTCATCTATGTGTGGTATATTGTCCTGATATTTCGAATTTGTAAATTTCATGCAGGCCGTGATTCTATCTGCGTCGTTGCATACCTTGTGAAGAATTTGAGGCAGCATACTTATCAAACCCGCCTTCAAATGATGAAAAACAACCAGCCAACGGTTTTCAAGATGTCAAGCTGTGTCATTTTCTGTGGAAAATTGGAGGATATCTTTCCTCATGACTTCGCACAACTCAAGAAATTCGTAACAAATCAATGGGAAAGAATTACAAAACAGCAATGGCAAGATAGTTGGTTTCCACCATCAAAGGAGACTCAACCAAATGACACCACACGCGCTATTAAATACGATGCAGTAAGTATTTAGTCAAATTATGCAGAGGATTAAGTAGTGTGATGTAGAATGATAATTAATTATGCACATTTTTTATTTGTACTATTTAATGACCTCATGTTTGATACAAATGAAAGAATCAAATATAAAGAAGATTTGTTTGATAAAGGAGAAAGAGTTTTGATTTCTCACCCCTGTCACAATATCCACAATAAAGAAAATACGTTTTTAGCGTTGTTTATGACAGCGCATGTAATAACAATGTTTGGTACGGCCCCAATGGAATCAACATTGTCGCTTTTTGATGTATCACCATGTATAACTAGATATAAATCAAATAACAAAATAAAAATAAAGAAATCAAATTAAAAGGTCACGAAATCTTGCGATAATATATCTTATAACATGAAATATTATATTGATTTGTAGGTTATTTGGATACAAATCGCGTTTTGACATTAATATCTAACATTACTGAAAGAGAAACATTTTAATAATTTGCAAATTAAGTGATGATGGCAATTAAAATATGAATTACCTGTACGTTATGACAGGGAAAGGGATTAGTTTGAAAGCAGATTTGATCACTTTATAAACGCCCAACAAAATGTTATTTTTTTGGCATTCACAATGATTATGACATCAATGACAAAGGCGCCTTTTTCACTTAGTAAATGATTCAAATGATACAGTTCTATATCAAGCATTTGGGAAATCAACAGGAGGCATCGCTCGGGTGTGGGTTCTCCTCGATTCGACAAGTCTCTCTCTCGTTTTGCAATATCTTCACATATCAGAAATATACTTCTCATATGACAACATAAAATGAGAGAAACGCATGGCATGTGCTATGCTATTAAAACATAATGAATACCGGTAGGTTTAAACGTTTCATCATTCATTTAAAAAGTATGTATTAGGAAGGCCTACAGTAATACAAGGCTTCACTTGGATAGGCCAGAAGAAAAATATGTTACAGACAATAACAACAAAAATAGTTGAAGGGAGGAAGATTGATTGAAATATGGGAAGGGACGAGGGGAGCTACGGAAAGGAAAGAATGGCAAGGGAAAATGGAGAACATTACAAGACAAAACAAGTATCGCCTCGAGATTGGAGACACACGGATATTAGGCAAGACAAGACATGATTGACAACATAGCTGTAGGGGATCACCTACGGATGTTTCATTGGTAATTTGTAACACTGCTCGCGGGATATTGATGCAATAATGTACACAAAGACCATTATTAAGTAATTATGAATGGGTACATCCGAAGAACAAATATCACAAGCCAATCTAATGCTTCAACACGTTGTAGCTATTAGTATTAGCCATGTATTATAATATAATATGATTATGTGAGTGAGTGAGTGAGTGAGTGTGCGTGTGTTTGAATGTTTGTGTTTCTAATGGCAAGTTTCTCTTATTTTTTAAATATCTCAGGCAACAGACAACAGGAAGAAATCTAGAAGAGAACCTCGCGGTCAAGGTAATAATGGATTTTGTATATTTACCTTGAGCGGTGTATTTCAATGATCATACAACACTCAAGTAGTACATGAAAACAGAAACGGGTAGATTCAAATTAATTGAAATACTTGTTAATAAGGAATTATTTGTTCGTGCATATGATTTTGTGAAAGCAAAGCAGCAATACTCGAATAACTCATACCTACATGTACGCTCTGCAGCATACACATTTAAATGATGTTCAGCTGTTAGCACTTATCAAAATGCAACGTAAACAAGTAAATGTATCGAGAGAAAAAAATTCTAAACGAGAATAACTAATGAGGTATAGGGGAAGGATTCCTTGTTAAGATGCCACAAACTATGTGATTTTTCAAAAGAAGTATTCAAGTAATAAAAACTAAGAACTCAGGAAATATACTGTAATTATATACGAATTATTTGCAATCGTTATGTAAGTGATAACAATTAGCTATTGCCAGTCAAACTATGTGCTCGTCAGTCCCCATGAAAAATGTTATAGTGATGCTATAGAACATAGGATCAAAGCAGCAGGTGTGTTCACTTCTTATTCAGGAGCTAGCAGGTGACACCAAGTGGATTCACCAGTTCCCTTTGACAAAGAAATAATCATAAATGCATCGGAGAGGTCTCACAGACACATAACAAGCTTAATAAAGTCCCTGTATCTATACAAATCGCAAGCACAAGCGCGAAGTCCATTCATTTTGTTTGTAAGTGATCGTATATTTCCAAGCAAAGTTTCTGACAAAGGTTGGTTAGACCATCCATGGTTGGACATATGGTTTCGGGTTCGAGCATCGTGCCTCCTTTTTTTCCCTCCTGTCCCTGGCCTTATCTCTTTTTCGAAATCCGTCGTTATCCATTAGGCTTTGGGCATGGAGAGTTGGCACGTAGTAAAAGTAGCTCAGCCCGTATATATACAGTAACACCATTCGTTGTCAAAAGTAGGGCAGTGAGACAGGTTAGCAGTTGAACAAGTGGCAACAAAATGAAGATTTATGCAACCAGAGTGGATTTTAGAGTGTTGCTGAACATGGTTTTGAAGCAGAGAACAGAAGACCACTATCATAAAAACTACAATCTAAAGATAAACCAATGTACAAAACGGAAACAGAAAACCGATGGGCGTGCCACAAAGCAGCGCCTTGTAATTGCTGATGGTGATGATGGCATTGTAATTCTTGTAATTTTTGTCACCCCTCCTCTCTCTCTCTCTCTCTCTCTCTCTCTCTCTCTCCTGTTCTTCCGCACGCTAAACAATATTTTCCCTAAAATTTCAGCATTTTCTACAAAAGTTAATGACGTGTTTTATCTTTCCTTTTTTTAACTATTCAAGGTGATCAAGAGTCATCACTGAAAACAGGCAAAACAAGCAATGAAGACAGAAGCACCAATGTGCATGAGTCAGGGCAAGGCAATCCCCACCAAGTGAATTCGGTGAGTCAGGTCGCATTTCCATTTTATACGAGACAGCAGGCCCTTTATGTTATTTAAGAGAAGGTGCATTGATTTGAAAAACTAACTTTATTGTCATTATTGCAAAGGTGAAACTTTGATTGGACAAGTTTATACAAATTTGATGCTTGGAAACATTAGAAGTAATGATTATTATGAATTCAAAACGCTTAAAAACAGCCCCGGCATAGCACCTGAAAAGCTCTCCGATCGCTGCTGAGATGTGTGACGTCTCATGTTGAACATGGTTTGCACAAGCAGACGATGTCCCATGACATCTCACTAATTTCCAGTGCCTTTTTTGTCGTCTTCTCTTCAGTTATTTATCTTACTTCACTACCCTCAGGCTAAATGTTTAATATATTGCCTCACTCTAAACCCCGATGAAAAATGCAAGGAAAAAATAAAGGAATCCTTCGTTTGTAAACAAAATAAGACGCCATTATATTTTCAGTTGCATACACCGAAGTATGTGAAGGCGTTTCAATGGGGAACAAATGCCGTCCATGCTTTCATTCCGGGGCTTTTTTAATTTGAAAGTGTGGTTTCTTTGTTTGTTCATTAACCCCTATCCTGTGCATTTACAAACAAAACTAGATTTGTAATACTTGTTTGGAACAAGTATAGGTGGGCTGGTGTAACTAAAATTTGCAACAAAATGAAGGGCACATTAGAATAGCATATTGTTTCAGCTACAACATACTCGAAGTTCAGCGTGAATGAAGCTAAAACGACGGAGATATTGCTCACGAAAGACGGAAAAGTAAAATCGAGTTTTGAGAAAAAAATCATGTCCCTTAGAGAATACATGCAAAATGTGAAAATTTGACATTCCTCCTTTAATCGCAAAAATACACCATGATGCTTTTGTCAAAATGAAAAAACTTTACAAAAGCATTCGTAGAAAATTGTCGCTGCTAGAACATATCCAAATTTGGAAGAAAATTGATTAATATTTAAAGAGATACAATCAATTCTCTAAAAATATGCTGACATCATAATATGCAAATTGAAATTATGAGTTCGGAGGCCATTATGATGACGTCATGAGTTAATTGAGGGTCAAATGAGACATGAAACAATATCTCCGAATCATACTCTATTAAAATATGAAAACAAATTGGTGTCACCTTGCATCCTAAAGAGCTACAATGGATTTTGTATGGGCATGTTTTTGCCCATATATGCTATATATTACAAGAGCTCGCGCGCACGGAAATTTATGTTAAACGGTAGATCATTCTGTTATTAATAGTCATAAAGAGACAAACATGGTATCAATTTGTTTGTAAAAATATTTGGAATATTATGAAACGAAAAAAATGGCGATTCTATGTTGTGTAAATGTTTTACGCGCGAAAACGCGCGCGTGTGCGCGATTTTTATAAAATGCTTAGAATGGCCTAAAACGTATGCAAAATGATTTTAAGACGATTTTGAGCATTTTGAAATTTTGCGCGCGCATTAACGCGCGCGTTCTTTGACCTGAAATTGACCGGACGGATATTGACCTTGATCATGATAAATATGAATAAGAAATAACTTTTGGTTATGAAGATATGATCATGAGTTGATTTTCGTAAAATTTTACAAAATGGGGCCTAGATGACGTCATCAGCCAAGGTCAATGTTGAAAACGTTATTGTGCTTTGTACATATGCCTATACATATGTGTGCCAAATTTGAAGGCATTTGATTGAGCCATTTTTATGTTATCTTGTCCACAAAAAAGTGGTTAGAAATAAGTAAAATAAACTAGATTTGTAATACTTGTTTGGAACAAGTATAGGTGGGCTGATCCAACTAAAAATTGAGACAAAATAAAGGGTACAATTGAGATAGCTCTTTGTCTCAGCTACAACACACTCGAAGTGCAGCGTAAATGAAGCTAAAACGACGTAGATATTGCTCGCGAAAGACGGAAATGTAGAATCGAGTTTTGAGAAAAAGTCATGTCCCTTAGAGAATACACGCAAAATGTGAAAAATTGACATGCCTCCTTTAATCGCAAAAACAAGCCATGATGCCTTTGTCAAAATGAAAAATAATAGTCATTGCATTTGTAGGAAATTGTCTCAGCTAGAACATATCAAAATTTGGAAGAAAATCGATCAATATTTAAAGAGATACAATCAATTCTCTAAAAATATGCTAACGTCATAATATGCAAATTGGAATTTTGAGTTCGGAGGCCATTATGATGACGTCATGAGTTAATTGAGGGTCAAATGAGACATGAAACAATATCTCCGAATCATACTCTATTAAAATATGAAAACAAATTGGTGTCACCTTGCATCCTAAAGAGCTACAATGGATTTTGTATGGGCATGTTTTTGCCCATACATGCTATATATTACAAGAGCTCGCGCGCACGGAAATTTATGTTAAACGGTAGATCATTCTGTTATTAATAGTCATACAGAGACAAACATGGTATCAATTTGTTTGTAAAAATATGTGAAATATTATGAAACGAAAAAAATGGCGATTCTATGTTGTGTAAAAATGCTTAGTAAGGCCTAAAACATATGCAAAATGTTTTTGTGACGATTTTGAGCATTTTAAAATTTTGCGCGCGCATTGACGCGCGGAGGTACGCGCACGTGCGCGTTCTTTGACCTGAAATTGACCGGACGAATATTGACCTTGATCATGATAAATATGAATGAGAAATAGTTGTTGGTTATGAAGATATGATCATGAGTTGATTTTCGTAAAGTTTTACAAAATGGCGCCTAGATGACGTCATCAGTAAAGGTCAACGTTGAAAACGTTATTGTGCTTTGTACATATGCCTTTACATATGTGTGCAAAATTTCAAGGATTTTGATTGAGCCATTTTTGTGTTATCTTGTCCAAAAAAAAGTGTTTAGAAATAAGAAAAATATTTAATAAATAAATAAAGGCAATTCTAACGAAATTATAAGGTGGTCTGTACGATATACAGCCCACCTGATAAATAAATAAATAATAAAGGCAATTCTAACGAAATTATGAAGTGGTCTGTACGATATACAGCCCACCTGATAATTTAAGACTCAGAATCGGTGTCATATCCCTTTTTGGATGGTGTAAAATTCCATCACATATATATACACTAAACCCATTATAATTTGAGAAATAATAGCAATTATGTTCATTCTTTATGGGATATCGTCAGCTTGGGCAGGATTGGTTCATACTCTGACGGCATTAAAACATCGTTATTTTTCTGGCGAATCTCTCGCATATTCCAGATGCTATGGAGGTGGTTGTAATTGTATTTTTATAAATTACCCGATATGTAGTTGACCTAAAACTTGTACGATGACGATCTGTTAGCTTACCAGTTTTTATTGATACATTATTTGCCATATTTGTAATTTTCTTTGTACAAGCACTTTAGGAAAACCATTGTAGTTTATTTATCTATTCGCACCCTTGTTCTCCTCCTCGTTGATTCCAAATTAAACCTTTTTCACACCAATGGTTATGAACAATGCTATATTCCACTTGATATAACTCACTCCTACAGTGTGTGTTTGCGTTATTGTGTGTGCGTGTGTATGAGTATTTTTCTAATGGCAAGTTTCTCTTATTTTTTAAATATCTCAGGCAACAGACAACAAGACGGAATCTAGAAGAGAACCTCGCGGTCAAGGTAATAATGGATTTTATTTATTTACCTTCATCAATGTATTTCAATGATCGTACAACACTCAAGTAGTACATGAAAAGAGAAACGGGTAGATTCAAATTAATTGAAATACTTTTTAATAAGGAATGAATTGTATGTGCGTATGATTTTGTGAAAGCAAAGCAGCAATACTCGAATAACCCATACCTACGCTCTGCAGCATACACATTTAAATGATGTTCAGCTGTTAGCACTTATCAAAATGCAACGTAATGAAGTAAATGTATCGAGAAAAAAAATTCTAAACGAGAATAACTAATGAGGTATAGGTGAAGGATTCCTTGTTAAGATGCCAAAAACTATGTGATTTTTCAAAAGAAGTATACAAGTAATAAAAACTAAGAATTCAGGAAATATATTGTAATTATATACGAATTATTTGCAATCGTTATGTAAATGATAACAATTGGCTATCGCCAGTCAAACTATGTGCTCGTCAGCCCCCATGAAAAATGTTATAGTGATGATATAGAACATAGGATCAAAGCAGCAGGTTTGTTCACTTCTTATTCAGGAGCTAGCAGGTGACACCAAGTGGATTCACCAGTTCCCTTTGACAAAGAAATAATCATAAATGCACTGGAGAGGTCTCACAGACACATAACAAGCTAAATTGAGTCCCTGTATCTATACAAATAGCAAGCACAAGCGCGAGGTCCATTCATTTTGTTTGTAAGTTATCGTACATTTTTAAGCAAAGTCTGTGACAAAGGTGGGTTGGACGTACTGTTTCGGGTTCGAGTCATCATGCCTCTTTTTTCCCCTCCTGTCCCTGGCCTTATCTCTCTTTTAAAATCCCTCGTTATCCATTAGGCTTTGGGCATGGAGAGTTGGCCTGTAATAAAAGTAGCTCAGCCCGTATATATAAAGTAACACCATTCGTTGTCAAAAGTAGGGCAGAGAGACAGGTTAGCAGTTGAACAAGTGGCAACAAAATGAAGAGTTATGCAACCAGAGTGGATTTTAGAGTGTTGCTGAACATGGTTTTGAAGCAGAGAACAGAAGACCACTATCATAAAAACTACAATCTAAAGATAAACCAATGTACAAAACGGAAACAGAAAACCGATGGGCGTGCCACAAAGCAGCGCCTTGTAATTGCTGATGGTGATGATGGCATTGTAATTCTTGTAATTTTTGTCACCCCTCCTCTCTCTCTCTCTCTCTCTCTCTCTCTCTCCTGTTCTTCCGCACGCTAAACAATATTTTCCCTAAAATTTCAGCATGTTCTACAAAAGTTAATGACGTGTTTTATCTTTCCTTTTTTTAACTATTCAAGGTGATCAAGAGTCATCACTGAAAACAGGCAAAACAGGCAATGAAGACAGAAGCACCAATGTGCATGAGTCAGGGCAAGGCAATCCCCATCAAGTGAATTCGGTGAGTCAGGTCGCATTTGCATTTTATACGAGACAGCAGGCCATTATGTTGTTAAGAAAAGAATTATACTATATATCTATCCGCCCCTTCCTTCTCCCCCTCGTCTCTTACATAATCTTTCGCCTCCTCCCCTCCTTTTCCAAATTAACCCTTTTCACACCAATGATTATGCACAATGCTATATTCCACTTAATACCAGCCCTCACAACCAAAAGATGACTTTGTGGTCTAACCACTTTCAGACCACTCCACATTTATACATTCTCCCTCAGCCCGAAGGAATCCCTCGCAACCGGCTCCAGTGAGACTTGGCCTAAAATTTTCCCAGTTTGCCTTCCTCAGGTTGAAACGACGTCGGAACGGTATTGCTCGTGGACTAATGACTGCATTAACCTTAAGCCCTATCGGCCTTTAATGAGCAAGGTCAAAAATAGTTGTATATTTCAGGATATTCACTGGTACACTTGAATTCATCATAAAAGGTTAGAGTAGCCCTAAACCTACAAATATACAGAAGATAGCCGTCATTTTGTAATCCAAAATAGCGTCTGGAAACTAAAATGAACAATAAATGGTAATATATCTTTCTTGGAGATGTATTTTTGTGCCTAAATCTAGATTTCGGGGGTCGACAAAGCCATTTAAACTGTTTACAATATGATATTGAAAACTTCATATACGTCAATATTCATATGTACGCCACAACTGCACATGTATTTCCGTGATTTTAAGCGATTCAGTTTCTTTCGCGCATGCATTTTGTAGATTATTCAAGGCACAGTTATGGTTCTTTTATGGATGACTGGCGGCGGTCGTGAAGAGATCAAGCTTGGAAGCATGTTTGGAATGTCATTATGATACTTTTGACAGAGTCAGGTGCATGAATGTATTATGGTACCGATCAGTGTTCATTTGTAGTAGGTCCATGGTTTAATGAATACAAACAAAATACAAGACCGTTTTGTGACACTATTGTGTTCATGGAAAGTGCATAATAAAATGAATTCAATATTATCTTTATCTTGCTAGCCAAGAGATACCCCAAAAAAAGGTTACATATAAACAAACATTGGTTTGACCTCATTTTGTTTTAATATTTCATTAAATATTATTTAATAAATTATCTCATTGTGGAATCCGTGGTTTTCTTAGGGGGGCCCAAAACTGTTTTTGTTTTGTTGGGGGGGGGGGGGGGGGAACACCCAACTCTTACATGCAGGCCCCGCTGAACGTTTTTGAAAGTGGGTGGGGGAGGATAAAGTATTTACGATCAGGTAGAGCGAAGCGTAAATTGGCGTGGGGTCTAGGGGCAAAGCCCCGGCGGGGGTCAAGGGGTGGAGCCCCCGGTAGCTCAGGGGGTACGGGCATTTAATTACGGTCAGATGAGCATATTTTGATACCTTATTCATGACATTGGCGTGGGGTCCAGGGGTTGAGCCCCCCTGAAGCTCAGGGGTTAAAGTCATATGCATTTAATAGTTGTCAGATGAGCATATTTTGATACCTTATTTGTGACACTGGCAGGTCTCTACTGCCTTTCTCCTTTCCGTTTTTTTCTTTCCCTTCCCTTCCTTCTCTCTCTTTTAGATTTGCTGTGGGAGGCAAGCTCCCCCCCCCCCTATTCACACGTTGTAATGTGTTATATGATTTGAAAGATCATGTAAATGATTTTAATGGGCCAGATACTGAAGCTTGGAATATTGTGATGACATGGTTAGATCTTACAAAGCATGTAGACCCAATCCTCAAGCTTCAAGGAGGATTTAAACCATATAAGAATGTAAATAGTAGAAGTGGTAGAAGGCCTGTAGTCATTCATTCTAGACAAGTGCAGACTTTAGTATGTCAATTGAGATCCCCACCAAATACTTTGAAGGATAAGTTGGTTATATTGGAAGGAAACCATGATGTTGCCCCCTATACCAACTTAAGCTCCCCGCGAGCTCGTATTATGCTCGTGGTAAGCCTAATAGGATCGTTTTTAGGCTATAAGCTCGTAAGACGCTTGCAGAACGCTAGTTTCGAGCTTACAAAATCTTGGCGAGCTCGTGGCGAGTTCGTGGCGAGCTCGTGGCGAACTGGTAAAAGAGGGAGCTCGTGGCGAGCTCGTTGGAAAACGAGGGAGCTCGTGGCGAGCTTAGGGGTAAACTGGGGAGCTCGTGGCGAGCTCGGTGGTAAACTGGCGAGCTCGTGGCGAGCTCGCTGGAAAACGGGGGAGCTCGTGGCGAACTGGTAAAAGAGGGAGCTCGTGGCGAGCTCGTTGGAAAACGAGGGAGCTCGTGGCGAGCTTAGGGGTAAACTGGGGAGCTCGTGGCGAGCTCGCTGGAAAACGGGGGAGCTCGTGGCGAGCTCGGGAGTAAACTGGGGAGCTCGTGGCGAGCTCGGGGGTAAACTGGGGAGCTCGTGGCGAGCTCGGGGGTAAACTGGGGAGCTCGTGGGGAGCTCGGTGGTAAATTGGGTAAATTGGGGAGCTCGCCACGACCTCAGAGGTAAACTGGGGAGCTGGTGGCGAGCTTGCTGGAAAATGGGGGATTTCGCCACGAGCTCTAGGAAAACAGGGAAGCTCATAGGAAAAAGGGGGAGCTCGCCACGATCTCGCTGGTAAACAGGTGATCGAGCTCCCAGGAAACAGGGGAGTTAGCAAATGGGTATATATATGCACTTTTAACTTCTCTGAGGAATGCAATTTCTTTCATTTATTATATTATATTATTTACATGTATTTTTAAAATGTCTTGGGCCAAGAAAAATGTGTTCCTACATGTACTTCCTAGTTTTTCGTCTTCACCAGCATCCTTTTTATGTAATTTTTGTTTTAAGATAAAATATTGATCTGAAGATATCTCTTACCTGAAATAATTAAGGTGAACAAAAGCATACTTTATCATTTTGATACATTTTTTATCCTCTTTGTAAGAACATACATTGTATATGCAATTACATTGAATGTTCAGAAAATTTGTGTTGAAATTGAAACAATAGCTTTTTCATGCTGAAGTAACCTGTCATATTACTTGTAAATTTAAATAAATTATTTTGAAACTTTGAAACATTTATTTGCAGCAAACTAGATTGGGAGGGGGGTTGCTATTTATTCTAACTGTATCATATATTTAACACCCTGAAATGTCACTATCAGGTATTACATAAGAGCACACACCCAGTGCTTGATTCAAGGTCATCTCCCTGTTTCTATCTTGCTCTCTCCTTATGTACGTAGGATTCTCCCTGCTTAGACACAAATCCCTATTCCTCTATTCTCCCCTCTCTCACTTTCTTGTCTACTCTTGTGGAATTACCACTGGTAGCATTCCTGATAAGAATGTGTTGATTTGTTAGGCCCATTCGATCAGTCTTTTTCCATCTTGCTGTTGCGGAGAGCAGACATGGGTTTTGAATGGTACTGCAGCTCCTTTGTTTTAGGTAAGAGAAAAACTAATTTCTCACACCTTATAACTAAATGTTCTACTTGTGTATTTATAATTAGACTAGGCCAACAGTTAGGCCTACCTCTATTATACATTTATAAAAGAGAAGTGTAGAGTAATGATTAATGAGATAAAGTATTTATTCTCTTTCTAATGAGATATATTTTCATATATGGGGAAGTTTGTTTCTCTATCTATCTAGCACATATATTCACTCCATTAAAGTAACATTAGATATAATCTATGTGATAAGGTTATATTCATGTAAATATTCCTGTATCTTGACTGACAAACCCTATCTTGTAGACAATATGAGAGCACAATAAAGCATTTGGTCTGAATACTGAAAACTAGTTTGCTAGCGGATATAAAGAAGGGATTGTTCTAGAGATCCTATAGTTTATGTACATGTATCATTACTGGGTACCCTGGGTTGGTGAATACACTGAAAAGAAGGGGGATGCTATATAGTTATTGTATGAATACCGCTTTATTAGTTTGAATCTTTGTAATATTATGAGTGATTTGAATGATTGATAATTACCAAAAGGGATAATAATATTTCTTCAAAGGCAGAGTATTATACAGTGTAATTACTCTCATATTGAATTTTATTATACAGTTTAATTATATAATTTGTAAATCATTTATTTATTCATATTGTTGTGTGAAGTTGTAAACCCCTCATACAAGTAACACGCATTATACAGGGTTTGTTCTGACTCTAATAAAGAGCTACTTGTTTTAAGTTATATTTTATGTTATATATTTTCTTTCTGTTCTTTCATATATACATGTAAGTGATTTAATTGATTGATATCCCAGAAGTAATGAGCTTTTAATTTGCCCTAATTCTAAAGAGAATCACTGTATTCTTCACCAGCTGGCCAACTGAATTGTCCCTGCATAGCCAGCCTGCAAATGTCAACAGGAAATTGGAAGGTTGATCAGTTAGATAAATATATACATATGCTTGACAATAGCTCAACAGTATTATCAAGTTCACCTCTATATGTAGACACAAATTTGTTCTCAATGTCAACCTGCTGTAAAGCGCGACATTAAGCTTGCAGCCATTTTTTCCACGAGATTGTCGAAGAGCTTGTAGACGAGCGGGCCGACGAACTCGCCAACGAGCTTGCCGACGAACTCGCCTACGAGCTTGTCGACGAACTCGCAAACGAGCTTGCATATTAGGAGCACGCCAACGAGCTCGCCAACGAGCTCACCAACGAATTCAAGCTTATCAGCCAGTGACGAGCTTGCCAAAAAAGTTAGCCTCAAGCTCGTTTTTCCCCAAATTGGCGAACTCGCGGGCATGCTCGCAGCTAAATTACATATTTGGAACGAACTAGCTTGTCGACAAACTCGTCGGCGAGCACGCTGACGAGCTCGCATGTAAGTGTACTGAAATATGGGGAGACTTGTGTAATTTATGATTCTAGTGATGCTAGTAATGGAAAGTCAGTCACCATTTTTGTCACAAATTTTGGGTCTTACCCTACCCGTAATGCCTCAATTTTTCATCTAGTAAACCCGAAATTACTTATTGCCCATAGATCCATAAGACACCATGGTCCCGACCTATGGAACTCTCTCCCAGAATCTATTAAATCATGTTGCTCCCTCTACTCATTTAAGGCCAAAGTTAAAACGATGTTATTATCAGAATACTCAAGGTAGAATTTCTGTGTCAACTCTTTATTCTTTATCATGTCATCTCTTCTTTCATTCATTCGAATCATTATCACCATCCGTCATCATCATCATCATCGTCATCATCATCATCATCCTCATCTGCATCACCATCATCGAAATTTGTATTTTCAATTACCTATCCGTTTCTGCTTAATAAATGTGTTAATATATTTCATGAGTTTTGTCTGGGGCTGTCGTATTATCAAGCAATCTGCTTACAATGACAGTCCTTCTTCCGCAAATAATTTTATAATGTTTTATCATGTTTGAGGAAATTTAGTATTCATGACAGTTTATCATTTCGTTTTTGAAAATAACAATGTATATATATGTCTTTGCTTATTTATGATTCACTGTCAGAAAAATACTTATTGTACTTTATATTATTATTGTTATCGAAAAACTGTATGTTTACATGAATGCAGAAGAATATCAAATCATATACTAAATTGGTAGATGTAACTGAAGTGTCAAGTTCAAATGAAATAGTTGTTGAACCTCAAGATCAACACATTCGTGTTTCTATCCTAAACATACTGGTAGAGTCTTCTAGTGATGCTCCTGATCGAGGGCTGAAGATACTTGACAGTCAAAATCAAGGTAATCCTTCAAAGGAAGTGTTTACATTCAGTGATGGAAGTCAGTACTCTTTACCACGCGTTTTGGATTTGGAATCTCGTAGGTTATCTGAACCTGAAAAAGAAAGAGTGGTACGCCTTATTCAGAAACAAGATGCTGTTTTCTCTAAAGGTGATTTTGATGTTGGTTTGTGTAGTGAGGTGCCTCATGAGATAAAGACAACTGATGATCAACCGGTTAATCAGCCTTATCGTATAATTCCTCCCCATTATGTGAAAGAAGTGAAGGACACTATTAAGCAATTGTTAGATCAAGGGATAATAGAACATAGTAATAGTCCTTATGCAAGCCCAGTGGTGATTGTCAAGAAAAAAGATGTAAGTTTGCACATACCGGTATGTGTATATTATCGTCAGTTGAATAAGAAGACATTGAAAGACGCCTTTCCTTTGCCACGAATCGATGGGTCACTTGAGGCACTCAATGGTGCAGTTTATTTTTCATCTTTTGATTTAGTCAATGGATATTAACAGGTTGTAATGGATGTTGACTCTAGAAAGAAGTCTGCTTTTCGACTTCCATTTCAATACAATCGTATGCATTTTGGTTTGGTTAAATGCTCCCGTACTTTTCAGAGAGTCATGGAATACTGCTTGGGAGATATGAACTTGACAGAGTTGTTGATTTACTTTAATAAATGACATTCTTTTATTTTCTCCTTCATTTGATGTCCACTTAGAAACCCTAGATAAAGTTCTTACCAGACTAGGAGAGTTTGAAGAAAGGTAAATTACTTCAAACAGAAGTTACATATTTAGGTCATGTAGTCAATGCTGAAGGTATTTCTGTAGACAAGGGCAAAGTTCCAAAGGTGTTGGATTGGCCAGTTGGAAACTGATGCTTCTTTGAAGGGCCTAGGTGCATGTTTGATGCAAGAGGATATCCCACATCCCATAGCATATGCTAGTGGAATATTAAGAGGTGCAGAAAAGAATTGTCCTGATTACAGTTCATTAAAACTAGAACTCCTTGTATTGAAGTGGGCGGTTGTGGATAAGTTTCGAGATTATTTGATAGGGTGTTCTTTTACTGTTCTGACATACAATAATCCTTGCCCACGTTCACACAGCTAAGTTAGAAGCTTGTGCAATGACATGGGTTGCTCAGTTAGCTGCTTTTAATTTTGACAACAAATGTGCAGATGCCTTAAGTCGGTATCCTGAACATTTCCCTGCAGCATAACTGGAACATGTAATGTGTGCTACACACCACACTACAAGTTTCAACAAAGCTGTTCCTCACCAGGCGGAGGTGAATCGAGGAACTTGTAACATTCCTTCAAACATGGCTCCTCCTGGAATTTTCCTGTCTTTGTCTCCAAGTCAAATGACAGCTTTGCAGAGGTCAGACCCTGTCCTTAAATATGTGTGGAAACGTTGGGATCAAGGTTTGAACCCTAAAGATGTAGTTGGAGCTTCCAATGCCACCAGAAGTTAGACGTTGGTTGTGGCAGTGGTCTAAGATTGTTAAGAAGGATGGTGCACTCTGTAGGCATGTAAATGACCCTATACATGGTGAAATCTTGCAATATTTGTTACCAGAATGTCTCCGCTTACACGTTTTAGAAGGAGCCCATGGCGGGTGGGGCCATCAAGGGGTCACTAGGTCCTTTTCCATTCTTAGAAGGCGTGTTTATTGGCCAAGAATGGCAACGTCGGTGCACAGACATGTTAGTCGTTTTACACCGTGTATAATGACAAAGGCTTCCCAACCACGCATTACAACACCCATGAGGCATTTGATAGCTTTTCGGCCATTAGAGGTAGTATCAATAGACTTTGTCAAGATTGATAGAGGAAGTGGTGGTGTAGAAGATGTGTTTGGTCATTACTGACGTGTACACTAAATTCACTCAAGCAGTGGCCTGTAGAGACCAACATGCTGTGACTAGAGCCAAGGTACTTAGAGACCATTGGTTTACCAAGTTCGGTGTTCCTACTAGAATACATAGCGATCAAGGCCGAACTTTTGAGGGAGAAGTGATCAAGGAGCTTTGCAAGTTGTAGAATCAAGAAAACTCACACTTCTCCATATCATCCTGAAGGAAACGCTCAAGCTGAGCGATTTAATCGTACTCTATTTGGCTTGATCCACAGGTGAGACATAAATGGCCATACTTGTTATCTCATTTGGTGTTCATGTACAACACAACACCTCACTGCACGACTGGAATAGCTCCATATACTTTAAAGAGAAAGTTGAGTTCTGGGAAGAGGTGACAAGTAATTTTTGAGCGTTATCATTCTTATTATGCAAGTGTGAAAGAACATCAGATAAGACATGTTCCCTGAAAAGCATGGCTCTTCAAATGCCTTCATATTCTAATTATGTCATGTAACATCGTAAAAATCCGGGTAGGATTTTTACCCCATGTGTTCGTGTAGTCCCATATACATCTTTCTGTGTGTACAGTGTTTGTAACTTTACCAAGTCTTGGCCAAATTTCTTATCATTTTGATGATTCAAGAACCTTGCAATACACACACATTTTTATATGCTAGATGATCAACCTTTTTTGGTCGATTCCACACTGTTTCTTACACAATGCAATCGCATGACCAGAACTCAACTTCATCTTTAATGTTTGGTCGAGAACCACTCATCCCTCTTGACCGAATTTGGGGTCGTACATATTGTAATTGGAATCAGGAATTTGTAAAGCAACAATCTGAGCTCCTAGAGCGAACTTATCAGCTAGACCAAGACAGAGTCAAGCAGTTCGCTCAACGTAATAAAGTGCTGTACGTTGATAAGGTTCCATCTTTTGCTATTAAAGGCCATTCCTATGGGTACCCAAGTACTTTTGAAAAGATGTGCATTTCCAGGCAGGCATAAGATTAAAGATGTCTATGAGACAGACGAGTATGTTGTTGTATGACATAATGAAGAATATGATGTTTATACTATTAGGCCTGTGAGAGGGGGTTAGGAAAGGGTGGTTCACCGTGGATTGTTACGAATTTCCCCAGTATTGCAAAATTATGACAGAGGCAGAGGAGGTAATTAACTTGAGAACAAATGATCCAAATTCTCGAGCCTATGTTGGAAACAAAAAAGTAGGGGAGACCCCTATTCACTCAAATTGTGAGCAATTGGATGATTCAAACTCAGATGGGGTGTTGATTAGGGGGTACAGGCAAGATATTGAAGAGCCAGGTGTTGGTAATGAACAAGTAGGGGAGATTCCTCACATTGCTCCCATGCCTGTAATTTATTCGCCTCCCACCCCCGTGCCTCGGCGGAGTACACGTAGTACACGGGGTAGGCATCGGAATCCATTTCAACTTCCACAGTCTATCATTTGATGTTATTAATTGGCAAACTGCATGTACATGCACTCCAAAAAATAAGTTAAGATGATGTTTTACTCTGTGTATCTGGAGAAATGACATTACATAATAGTTTGTTTAAAAATGCCACACTGTTTGTGTTTTAATCGAGCATTGAAAATGTCATGGGTCAAACGATTCTTATCACGAAAATAACGGGAAATGGAAGTGTTTTTTTTCACAGTCCCGTCGTTACATTGGCGAGAACCTTTCTTTTTATATTAAGGAACGTGTGCCAGAATCATCTATCATTAAATTCAAATATTGAGCCTTTTTGGAATGATGTTTTAATTTCATGGTCATCTTACAGATACTACAACCGTGTTAAGTTTAAAGGTAAAGACCAGTTTTGGAAACGCCTCAATTTCAAAAAATGAAATGGAAGCTCTTATTACCAAACATGTGAAAGAGTATGTTTTGACTAATACATGATGATAACAATTTTGCCGGGAAACCGCCTACTAATTGATATATTTGGTAAATTAGTTTATCTATTGGTGTGTGAGAGATAAACGCACGTGTCACGCACGTGTGTGTAATCCCATATACATCTTTCTGTGTACAGTGCTTGTAACTTTACGAAGACTGGGCCAAATTTCTTATCATTTGGATGATTCCAGAACCTTGCAGTACACACCAATACTTATATGCTAGATGATCAACCTTTTCTGATCGATTCCACAACGTTTCTTTCACAATGCAATCGCATGACCATAAATGGTCTTTACCTTTAAGGAAATATTGTCTCAACCTCTGTGGTTCAACTCTCACATTTTAGTTGATGGAAAACAAATATGTCCGAAAAAAATGGTTTAATTCATCCTTGATTAACATAGCTGATGTCCTTACACGAGACGCACATTTTAAAACTTTTGAAGTTGTTGTTCAGAAATATGGTTATGTACCTATAATACGCTTATACCTGCTATCCCAAATGAATGTAAAAGCAAAATAAGGAGCCAATCTATAGAAGAAGAAAAAAATGAATTAAGTGAACCACATGATGATCGATTAGATAATTCCTAAAACACAAACAAGTTTATAAATGATGTTACTCTACTTTTATACGTAGTTATACTATGGCTTCGTCAGAAACGGATCAACAACTCAAATGGGAAAATCATCAGTCACTACAAGTATCAGATGATAACATATGGAGGTCTTGTTTTAATTTGATATATACATCATCAATAGAGAACAAATTAAGGCATTTTCAATTCAAATTTCATCTTGTATAAAATTTGAATTTGTAATCAAAATATATGTACATTTTGTAACGAACAAGAACAAACAACAATTCATTTACTTTTTAAATGCCTTTTTGTTTCAAGATTCTGAAACGATCTGTACAGTTGGCTAATTTCTAAGACGATGCGACTCATTAGATTATCACGTATACAATTTTGCTTTGGAACATTAGTAAAACAATACTTTTATCTGGTGAACACTATGATATTACATGTATATGGCAAATATTTCATCTGTTCATGAAAATGTCGACACATCGTTCCTTTATTTAAAGCCTTTCTATTTTCTTTAATACAATTACAAAAAACAGAACGCATGATATCCTTTAAACTCAGCCGTTTTGAGTTTCATGAGAACAAATGGAATGGTATCTGTTCAGTATAATGAACGCTTACTGAATGTTTTTTTATGAGATGTTCTATTTCATTCAATCATGTCTCTGTATTATTGAAGAGAAATATGTATTTATTTTGAGATTATCTTTTGTTAGAATGTGAATTGCAAATGAAATTTATTTAAAAGAAAGAAGATTTGTTTTTGGGGAACACACAGATACTAGAGAAGACAATAAATGATTGACAACATAGCTCAAGGGGATATTCGACGGATATTTCAATGCTAATTGTTCACACTACTCACAGGATAGTGGTGCAGTAATGTATGAATAGACCAATAAGTAATTATGAGTGTTTACATGTGAAGAACTGATATTACAAGCCAGTTTAATGCGTGATCATAACATAAGTTGTAGCTATAAGCCGTGTAGTATATTTTGTATTGGGTGTGTGTGTATGTTGCATGCACGTTTGGATGTTTGTGTTTCTAATGGCAAGGTTCTCTTATTTTTCAAATATCTCAGGTCAAAGAAAAATGCATGGACTCTGGAAGAGAACCTCAAGGTCAAGGTATTATTGACTTTTGCATATATAACTTCAGCCATCTTTTTCGATGATCGTACGAAACTCAAGTAGTATATAATAAAAGAAAAGGGTAGATTCATATTGAATTGTAATATTTGATATCGTTAAATTAGGAATTTATTGTTCGTGCGCATGAGTAATCAAATAACCCATACCTAAGCCCTACAGGATGCACACTTAAATGATGTTAAGCTGTTGACACTAATCAAAATGCAACGTAATGAAGTAAATGAATGGATAAAATATATTAACAAACCAGAATAACACATAATAAAAACTAAGAATTCATGAAATATTCTGTAATTATCTACGATATTTGTAATCACTATGTAATGTGTAGAAGTGGGTTTTTGTCAGTTATGATTTATAAAATCTTATTGCCTACGCTTTTCAAAAATTCCTCCAACACACTGCCTTCGGAAAAATGACATTTTTAGGTCAAATAGTAATTAAATTCACATTTGAAGAATGAAGAATGAAGAATTCATGAAATAATCTGTAATTATCTACGATATTTGTAATCGCTATGTAATGTGTAGAAGTGGGCTTTTGTCAGTTATGATTTATAAAATCGTATTGCCTACGCTTTTCAAAAATTCATCGAACACACTGCCTTCGGAAAAATGACATTTTTGGCCAAATAGTAATCAAATTCATATTTGTGAGTGTGTGTTTTTCGTTCCCCCCGCCCCCCACACGCACAACACAGCTGAGAGTGCTCAACATTCCGAACCTTCCGAGCCCAGATCCTACGAGGAAGTCCTCGCATCCATCACAAAGAAAAAAGAAGGTAAAAATACTAGCGGGGATATGTTGATGGCTTCTTTCTCAAGCAATAATAGATTATCGTAGAAGGCGTCAAATATAAAGTTAAAAACCCTCTTATAATAGCTTTACCTATTGTGGAGATTTATTACTATGTGTCTCACTTTACAACGTCGATTTCCTGTAGAACGTAAATATAAAATACATAATATATAAGTTTTGGTTTAACCACACAATGCTCTGCTGACAATCGTTTCTCTATATCTTGCACTTTCCCAGTTCATAAGTTCTGGTGCGATTGAAACAATACCTAAATTACCTTTACGTTAAACGTAAGCATTAACCAAAAATCACTTCTGTTTTATACACTAACAAAAAAAGGAAACAAAAATAACATGGGACACTTCTAATTGTAAATTGTTTCCATATATATCGTCAATGATAAAAAATGATATATATATATATCAAATTAAAGGATTCTTAATACTCTACCGACATCAATTAAGATCAAGACTTAAACTTTCACGCTTGAATGAGAAAGTTCCATTAACCTGTAAAAGGTGTGATTAAAGAAAATGTTAAAAAAGAGCAAGTAGCCATTCAATTACTTTGAGACTTCCGGCACATGAACTTTCGTGAAATCACATCCCCTTATTCTCGAAAGGTTTGGCTAATTGTGCACAAGAACTTTGTTTTCTTCTTGTTTTGTTGCAATGTATCTACGCGGGGTTATAGATCTATATCCCTTAACAGGCGCGCCGGAAGCAGTTGGGGATTGGGGGGGGGGACATGCCAGGGGGCTCACCTTCCAGGGGCAGTAGCGTAATGAGCAAAAACGTTTATGAAGGGGGGGGGGGCAGAAAAAACATCAACACCACTCTTTTTCAAAGTGGAGTATCAGCGATCAGGAAGAGCGGAGCGAGCGTAAATTTGCGTGGGGTCTAGGTCCTGAGGCCCTGGAAGCTCAAGGTTTTTAGGCATTAGATTACGGTCAGATGAGCATATTTTGATACCTTATTTGTGACACTGGCAGGTCCATAATTGGTGGGGATCCAGGGGGCAGAGCCCCCTGAAGCTCAGGTTTTTTTTGTTTAGGTTTGTAGGTATTTAATAACGGTCAGATGAGCATCAATTGGGCCTTTGGGGGCAAGGGGGAACAAGCTAAGAGGTTTTAGATATTTAATTACGGTCAGATGAGAATCCAGGGGCCCCACTTAGAGCACTTGTTGGGGTCAAGGGGGCGGAGCCCCCGCAAGCTCAGGGGTTTTAGGCATTTAATTACGGTCAGATGGGCATCCATTGGGCCCTCTCTAGGGCCCTTAAAAGGGTCCAGGGGGCAGAGGTTTTAAATATTTAATTATGGTCAGATGAGCATCCAGGGGCCCCACTTAGAGCCCTTGGTGGGGTCCACGTGACAGAGCCCCCGGAGGCTCATAGGTTTTTAGATATTTAATTACGGTCAGATGAGCATCAAGGGGCCCCACTTAGAGCCCTTGTTAGGGTCGAGGGGGCGCACAGTGGGCCAGGGAGGAACCAAAGTGCGCCAAAACTCATTTTGGGGGATTTATCTTTTATAAATCCAGAGGAAATGTTTGGATTTCCAGGGATTTCCGCTTAAATTTTATTACCGACATTTTCTCTGATGTCTAAGCTTTAAATTGATACCAGATTTGGCTGCCCGATTCTGCCCGTTATTTTGTTAGAGCCGTTTTTCTTGCAACATTGCACCGAAAAATGTGTTTATTTTGGTCCGCGGTGTCAGAACGTGTGTCACGCGCCCCCACGCACGGAGATTTATGACCGCGAATCCTTCATGATTCAGCCGCGGACCTAAACAAAAAACATTTGTCGGGGCAATGTGGCAAGGGAAATCGGCTCTAACATAACAACGGGCAAGATCGGGCAGCCAAATTTGGTATCAACTTAAAGCTTAGACATCAGAAAAAATGGTGGTATTAAAATTGAAGCAGTACCCTGAGGAGATCTAAACATTTTCTTTGCATTTATAAAAAAACATGGATAATTAGTCCATTTTTTTTTTTTTACATGAAGGCTTCTAAATAAGCATATTTTTCGCCCGACTGTAAATTTGGGAATTTCTAATTTTCCAACAAACGCATACAAAAGTATGACTTACAACAAAATTGAGAAAAAATATCTGAAAATCATGTCATTTCAGCAACATTTGTGAATCACTGGTATCGAATTAGAAACACCCCCCCCCCCCATCACTACGTCAGCGTTCAGGGACTCATGTCTTCTCACCCCTATAATAAAAACACACACGCTTTCCCCTCCTCTCACAATATTTCCACGATATGCGCGTATCGCTATTATAAAAACGTTCATTGATAAATATAGGTGACATGCGGAATGTTTAAGAAATTCAATTCCTGCTAACTTTCCTTTTCTTTTAATGGAATATAACTTAAATGTGATTCTATTCAGGTTTTTATTATTTTGTTGTTCTTTTTGTTTAAAAATACAAACCATCTTTACTCCTTTACTGCTTTTCTTTTTTTTGGGGGGAGGGGGGGGGGCGTTGTCCCTTAAGCAAAAAGCAAAAATAGAAATAGAAGGGTTAAAAAAGGAGATGACGGATCCCCTCCGCACCTTCAATTTGTTAGAAGTCTGTAGCCTCTAGTATGGCGGAGATAGGTAGGCCGAAAGAGAGGCTTCAAATAAAAAGCCTGACAAAAATAGCGCCTGGATGGTCACGCAAGAGGAGTTTCGGAAAAAGAAGATTTCAGTGACCTTGATGTGAGGCTAGAGACTATGACTGCGAAATTTGGAAGGAATCGGGATCATGGAAGGGACCTACATAGGATGTGGTTTCCACCAGTGGGTAAAACTTGTTTTGGAGGGGTATTTTTTTTGGGGAAAAATGTGCAGACAATATTATTCTGCCTGTACCCCCCCCCCCCCCCCCCCCCTCTCTCCCCTGGCGTGTGAGTATTATTGTTTTCAGTTCTTCCTGTCGTTTTTGTAGTGCTTATTATAAATTTTACATTAATGATAATGCAATTTCATGAAAATATAAATTTGTTAACTCATAGCCTGCCATGAGGCTGCGTGCACGCTATTGTTACGCTGCTTCTTGCATGCTAGCAAACATTCGTAATAGCAGTTATTGTTCATGCCCATTGGACTGTGCCTAGTGTTTTGCACGCGCTATTGTTAGTACCATCGCGTTAATCCGATTATCTCGTTATAAATCTGGCACTGGGGGGATTAGCCCTGTGGCAGGATAAGAGTTAAAAAGGATTTTTCCTTACACTTTACAATTTGGATAAAGTGACTGCCAATATTTCAGTTTTCCATCATTAAACATGCGCCGATAATGATATGACCTGAACTTAACTTGAACTTTATTGGAACAGCTATGGCCCTGTGGGACAAAAACAGGCTTAAAAGAGCAATCAAACAAATTATGAATAGAAAATGTACATTTATCACATACTTACAAGGTATAAACAATTGTCACTAATTTTGTGAACACTTTTTCTTGTTTAGTTACAGCAATGGGGGAACAACAGTTAACATATACTAAATAAGAAGGTGACGTATCCTTTAAACATAGAAATAAATAAGTAATCCGAACTATCTGATTGGTAGCCTTGGGAGCTTTCCATCTGAAATATTAGACTATTAATTATAACTGCAATGTTATTATCATTTTTGTTATACCAGTTTAGCCAAAAGAATACAAAAAATTATGTGTCTGAAACGTCTAAGTTCACCTATCCAATATCCAATATCCAATATCCAATATCCAATATCCAATATCCAATATCCAATATCCAATATCTAGTTGCCTAATCAAAGGCGCTGATGAGACTGAACAAAACTACAAAAAAATGTCTGTTCCTGATTCTAACCGGGAAAGACAAAAGAACAGTGACTAACTGTAAGCAATCTGAAATAGCTATGTCTTTAGTTGAGTTCTGAAAGTGGATAACGAGTGACAACAGCGTAGGAGTCGACAATCTACAAGGAAGTGCTAATTTACACAATTGCAAACGGAGCTTTTGTGCAAGAAGGCACTCAGAGTAAGCCCAAATTTTGCACCAATAAGTTACTATAGTTAACTCTTATCGTGCCACTGGGCTAATCCCATTGTGCCAGGTTGTTTTGGAGATAATCTGATTAACGCGATGGTTCTATGAATGGCGAGTGCAAAACACACAGCACAGCCCAATGAGCATGAACAATAACTGCTACTACGAAAGTGTGCACGCACGCTCATGGCACTCAATAGGTAGCGTGCATGCAGCCTCATGGCAGGCTATGAGTTAATACTAGGCTATCAAATAAGCTTAGTTGAATATCCATCGGGAAAGCAAGCCTCTACACTTGGCTATCGAGGAGTACATAGCTTTGCTAGCTTGCTTATATTTGTTGTTGGACTGTAGCAGAATGTCCTTTAAAATTGAAAGTTATGCCTACATAAACTTAGTCATCAAAAACATCAACGTCTGTATTTCCTACATAAAAAGAGAGATATTCATAACTCGCATCTTGATAATATAGAAGCTTTGGTTTTCGATGCATTGATATTAAGACCTCTGTCATAACATTAAGTATACAGGGTATTTAGTGAATTGTGCATGTCTTCCTTTAACTAGGCAAGAATTATATTATCATCAGCATACAATAATGTGATCAAATTAAAATAAACAACCGCATCCTCAGTCTGAAGTTCAAATGTGAGATTTGAAATAAGGGGAAGTCCTTTACCAGTTTTCAGGACGTCCCTTTAGAGATCATTGAAATATAAATTACAAAGAGTAAGGATAATAAGTTGCCACCTTGTCTAACACCGATTAGTGAACGGAAAAAAGTTGGATCAGTTGTCCAGATTTAGACTTTACACAGGATCTGGCTTTCCTATTCAAACTAATGATAACATTAAGGACTTTATCAATAATTCCTTGAGTAAGCGACTGTTTCCATGATATTATTGTACCCTTATTATGGAAAAAAATGCCTCACGATAATCAATAAAAAGAATGAATCTTGAAAGTACAGCCATTGACAGAAAATGTTTATGTGCAGTTAAATTCTAACACAGAAGTGATTTTTGATACTTTTTTGTACTAGTTTTTTAATTACAGATCTATCAATCGATCTTATTTACTGCGTATAAGCCACAAATAGGTTTAAATAAAAGAAGTGAATGTGTAGTTATAATTTCAATAATTGCAATGTCATACTGAATGTATCATGCCTTAATTAACCAACATGCAGAATTTCTAGACATAAATGATTTACAGTTCACGGATGAGTGCCTCTTTAAAGGGACTTGGTAACATTGTTCCGATGGGAGATAGTGGTGCTAAGGTGGTGACTTCAATGCTAGATGTACAATTAAAGATAATCTGAACATTTGAGTGAAAATGGACCATTATTCATGGTTCATTTAAATTGGGAAAAATGAGCACATTTTTTTTTTTTTTTTGGTCCTCCAAAAAATTTAAATTTGCACCCCCCCCCCCCCCCACCCTTCAGCGCCAGGGGGGGGGGGGGGGCCAAACCCCAAAAAAGGTAAAAATCGCGTGATTTTACATGATTTTTTTTCTCAAGGGGGGGGGGGGGGGGGGCCGGGCCCCCCGGCCCCCCCCCCCCCCCTGGATCCGCCACTGCTGCCCCAGGCAATAAGTTCGTAATTAAAGTAAGGAAGAATAAGCGTAGAATACAAGGATAACATAAAATAATGGGGTTGGAAGTGTCTTAATTTGCTAAGGATACCAGTGTTGCGAGCAATGATTTTGCAGATATTGTCAGTGTGCGCTTCCAAGTTAGTTTTTAAGATAATTCTTTAACCACGTCAACGGTTTTCCCCTAATTCTATAGTGAGGAAGTTTGTAAAGAAGGACATCATGATCAACAGTATCAAATATGCTTTAGAAAAATCTATGAACAAACCGACCGTATTAGAATACTGATCGATAGCTTTGGTAACTGTTTTGAACTAAAGAAAGTATTGCATGGGTAATGCTACTCTTTTCTTGGAAGCCAAATTGAGTATCAGAGAGGATGTTGTGATTTTTAAAGAAACCCATGTTCCGTATGTGGACCAAATTTTCAAGGATTTTAGACAAGGTTGTACGCAATGATATGGGTCTATAATAACTTGTTAATGTACTGTCACCTTTTTTGAAAATTGGGATTATTTTCGAAAATTTTCATTGATTCTGGAATATGTCCAGATAATAATGACAAATTAAATATATAAACGAGAGGATCAGCAATATAATTCATAGTTTTCTGTAAAAGGTTGTTATCAATTTCATCAAATCCTACACTCTTATTTATTTTTAGGCAAGAAATAATCTTAATTATCTCTTGTGGGTACGTAGGAGAGAAAAATATATAACTTTCATTTTTCTCCCCCAAATAGTGGTGAAATAAACGGTATGTGGAGGGTATGTGCCTAGCGAGGTTAAAACCAACTTGAGAAAAATAATTGTTGAAAATATCTGCCAACTTAACTTCATCCTCAACTATTGCATCATTATGTCTAAGCTTAGTAATCTTAGAATGCTTTGATCCATTTTTGATGGTAGAATTAATGATCTTTCATGTTCTTTTAAGATAATTTTTGCAACGATTGAATTGATCATGACAATACGCTTTTGTTAGCAGTACGTATCACTACTGTAAGTTTATTTTTATACTTAGTATACTGGATCCGTGTTTAATCCAAGGTAGTCTGGATGACTTCTTATAATTTTTAGACTTGGGTTTAGAAAAAGGAATATTTCGATTTACACGAGACATAAACATTCAAATAAAAACTTGATACGACTGATTAACATCTTCTGTATTAAACACGTCATCCCAAGATTCTTCTTCTAGGCTTAGTTTCAAGCTACATTGGTTTTTATCACTATATACACGTCTTTTAGGTGCATCACTAGGAGAGTTATTTGCCTGAAATCGTTCGGAATAATACATGGAAACCGGGAAATTATCAGAAATAGCTGACAGGACTATGCCAGCTTTAAATACAGAACGTACATTTGAAGAAAAAAAGTTGTCAATAAGAGTTACCGAAGTATTGGTTATTCTAGTGGGTCTAGAAATAAGTGGCAATAAAGAGGCAGAGAGGAATGTCTCTACAAAATCATGTGCTTGAATATTAGCATCACTCGTTAATAGATCATAGTTGAAATCTCCCATAATGATACCCTTTTTGTTTTGAACGGAGTGATAGTGTAATACATTATTCAAAGTGTCCAGAAAATCAGCAT
>JAVYIG010016581.1:0-30490 GCA_035222895.1 Strongylocentrotus droebachiensis | reverse complement strand
GCGGGAGTATAAATATCTCATGAAAGAATAGTCATTCAATTCACAGAAGACAAATTTCTTAAATGTCTTTCGTATATTTCATTTTTTCCCATTCTGCAGAAATGCATGTATGATAATCAATAATTGTGGAGAACTGGGTACTTGTTTTCTCTCTTTGTTCTCAAGAGCGAAGGAAGTCTTGTAAGATTTGTTTAAAGAGACAAAACATATCTGGTTGATGTAAAGGTATTGTGTAGAAATATTCTAGGAGACACCAGTAAGGATGTTGAGCTCAGTGTTTATGAAATCATAAACAATATATCCAGCTCATAGAAGTGCTACCTTGAGAACCGAGTGTTTGTTTCATGCCTTGAATCTACATTTGCTCAAGATCTAAAATTGTAATTGTCAGAGCTATTTACTAATGAGAAAATATCATACCGGTTATGTTCCTTTCCATGAATGAAGGACTATGCAAGACTTGTAAATTTGCATTTTGTGCATATTTAACAGGATTTTCCTTCTGTCTTTACGGTTTCACCTGTTTACTCGTCTAAAAGCTAACACTATTTGCATGTACATTTTCCTGAACAATTAGGAGAGATTGATTTGTGAATATGAGGTGACTGTGATCCATAAGCATGAGGTGAAAACGAATTGTAAATAAGAGCAGAAAAATTACAGAAAAGAGTTATCATAATGTTAAAATGAATGGATTTACAGAATTTCTTTACTTCATTTGTTCATTTTAAAGAAAATAAAGAGTTGAAAATGAGAAAAGAAAAAATTGAATAGTGTTAATTAATGATTGGATAATGCAATCCACAATGCAGATCTAACAATAGACAATGATTAAAATAGATGATAAATTGCTTTGATATAATATTTGAAAATAAGACATTTGCTTCAACTTATTGGTTGCCATTGTGTGATTGGCCTATTTTCCAGAAATCAAAAAAAGTAATAAAGTGAATAATATGCAATTTATTCATATCCAATTTCTTTAAAAACAATAGAGATTGCATGTTTGTGTCATTTTTGTACTCATTTGTGTATATATGCTTGATGATAATGATGATAATGTGATAATTATGTTTCTGACGATGAGGATAGTGAAAGTGACATAACATTATTATTACTAATAAAGAATTATAATAATCATGATTATAATTTTAATTAAAAATAAAGACCACTCGAATCTAATATATCAAGCTCAAATGAGATACACTCCCAGCCCTCCTATGTAGCATAATAGCCTGCTTTCCAAGGAAGCCCTACATAAACAGGTACATAAAATAATATCACATTTATTACAAAACACAAATTTAACACAGAACTACATAATAGTATAATAATTAAACAAATTAATGGATACTCTAAACGAATACATTACAACATTTATTTATCCATTATCTTTTTTGTGAATCTAGCACAAAAAACAAATGAATACTAGAGTTGGGAACAAAAACAAAACAACAACAACTAAATATTAAGGAAGAAAAAAAAAACGTATGGGAGGTTTAAACCATGAACAGACACAATAAGACTGAAATAACGATCGGCAACATACTTTAAATAGAGGCAATTAACTACTTGATTTAATATTTAAAGGAAGTTTGTTGAAAAGAAATGGACCTTACGATATTCGATAAATACTTGGGGAACAACTAATTTACTATTCTTTGCATACCTGGTGGTATATATTATTAAAAAAAACGATCGAGATATTCGGGTGTTTAGCTATTCAATATTTTAAAAACTATAAAGCAAAATTGATACTTTATTCTTTCTTCAGTTGTTTGCCACTTTAAACTCAATAAAAATGGTATAACCGTTGTTCTATTAGACAGATTGAATGAATATCGTTCTTACAAACTTTTTTTTTAATCGTTGTAATCGATCGTTAACTATTTAAGAACGTGATCTCCATACGATACAGCAAATCAGCAATATTCCGTGTGTGAGATATGCTGTTTAACTCTACGAATGGATCCTATTGCTCGAGTAATTTTATTCAGTGTTCAAAATACCGAATTAAACGCTCCAGTAAAAAAAGAGCAAATTGACAAGATTAAAAAAAGGTCGCATCTATTTCTGTTCGCATTCACATTGATCTATGGTACCGAATGACATGCAGATTTTGAAGAATAAAATCCAACATATTTTATTTAAAGCTACTTTACCATAATCTTAGTTTTTAGTCTAATTTATTAATAATTCTAAGTATTGTTCATTAATTCTTCCATTGCATTACTACGCGCTGAGCGCGTTCACGCCCTTCTGCTGGGAACAAATTAACGCTAAACTGTTGTTTTCCTTCCCGGCAGAAGGGCGTAAACACCGTTTACGCCCTTCTGCCGGGAAGAAAAACACCGCTTTAGCGTAAATTTGTTCCCAGCAGAAGGGCGTGAACGGAAAAAGTGCCCATATCTTTAAAAGTTTAGCACCATTTCTTATAATATTTAGGTCGGTAATTCTTGAATAGATATGTTATCATTTGGTTAAATTTAGAAAACTTTTGGACAGTAATTACTTGAGGAATGTGTCGTGCAAAAAGGAGCATAATCTTCAAACGCGATTTTCTCGAATCCCGGTTTTTCGTGCGCACAGGCGTTTACGCCCTTCTGCCGGGCACACGACGAACTATTCATTGGCAATTCAAGAAAACTAGAAAATAGATTGCATCTTGCATGATAAGCTGGAATAGAATTCTTGGAAATCAAATCAAAATACTTTTCTTCTTTTGAATCCCATGTACAGTCAAACCTGCGTTAGTGACCACCCGTCTACAAAGACCACCTGTCTACAAAGGCCACTTTTTGTGTTTCCCTTGGGCGGTCGCTGTAGACAGGTTTGACTGTATATGACACACTGATACCACAAATATCTATTCGATACGGATTGAGTCACTGCATGATTAAAGTTTCCATAAAACATAACTGACTAATTTTAGTTTCCTCTATACAAGATATAAAATAAAGTATTTAGAGTAAAGTGCCTATACTGACAAATGACAAGTACACAGGCACATAGGAATGTGGTCGTTGTGATATTATAGAAAGGGTTTTAACGGGAACTGGTGAAAGAAATCATGATTGTCTATAAGGGTGGAGGAAGTTGAACACCAGACAATCGAAAATACGAAAGAGAGAGAGAGGGAGAGAGAGAGAGAGAGAGAGAGAGAGAGAGAGAGAGAAATAATGGAAAGGACCGACGCACTTGGTAAAAAACAGAAGAAACTAACTGCTAAAAAAGAAAGCATTATAAACGACCGTAATCAAAAGATTCGATAATACGCCAACGTCGGTACTATACTGTATACCGGTATAAAAAGAAGAAGCAGCATAATAATTTGAAGCAAGCGACAATGATTTCAAGCAATCTTGAAACATATTATGTTATATCAATATACGATGATGACGATTGACGAAATATGATTTGAATGAAACATCAATAACTATATTACACTCCATGCAAGAATGTTAAGATCGTTGGTATAGATAAGAATATCCCCGAATATATTCGTCAGTCAGCAGCACGACTTTTCAGAGTTAGGCCTATATACTCCGCACTTTCTCACGCAGTCATCTATTATAAGTGCGGAATACATTCTCCACCGAACAGCTCGTATTACACAACACAGAACAGAAATATACCACCACATCCAAACTAACTGTCAAAAAATCATCCTCAGTCATAATAATACACAGAAAGTATCAATTAATATATCAAAAACTCTTACCTGACGTATGAAACAGAGTATTCCAGCGAATATATGGAAGCCTTGAAGAGTTTTAAGGAAGGGTTGATAGTAGTCAGCTGTGTACCAAACTCGTCACGTCAATATTTGTCTGTATGCACGAAAGTTGATTCGTTCGTAAAACTTGGAATAGACTCTCTAAAGTATTCGGTCACGGGCGCCATAAAATACAATACGTTGGTTGGTGGTAGTTTGAAGCCCGCTGAGCCGCACAGCTTAGCGTTCCGTATCCGCCTCTTAGTCGATATTAGTCTATGGAATCTAGACCCTTGTGTGTTTACGTCCTCCGTGTTCGTCTCAGAGAACTTGTTATAAATTAATAGCCGAAATAATTATATAGAACTGCATGCATCCAATACAATACAATACAGTGGTTCTTGTATTGTGCATGCTGCCTTCTTATTCAATCGATGAGAACATAATTGTTTGATATCGTAAACATTTTATTTTTTAAGGAATGGAGTCCCAAAATGTCGGGTGTAGCCATTACTAGTATCGTATTACCCTTTGAAGGAAACAGTTTTAAAATCACCAGCAAAACGAACTTGAAAAATGACAACTTTATCGCAAAGACTTTAAAAAGTCAATTTTTGAAATATGCGATCGTGACGTTACTGAATGTGGTATAAAAGTTAGATCTTAATTGATTTCATGAAAGGATATTCGATCGAGGAAGAAAGATGAAAACTAAAATGTGAAAACAAAATATTTGGATTTTTCATTACTCTACTTCTATATAATAATCGGATGATCAGAGTGTATTAAAATGCAATTTGAATGTACTATTAGAATGGATAGCATTTTCATTTGGTATTGAAGCCCAGCCCTTTTTCTTCCCAGTCCTCTTTTCTTTTCTCCTTTTTTTTTAAATTTGAGTTTTTTTTAATTGTTTGTTGCTTGATGTAAAATAAGATGTTAAATTGAATATGTTAAAAACGACCCCTACATGACTGTTGATAATTTGAATGTCCCGGAAGAGAAACAATTCTATACTATATTTCCCTCCTATTTTTGAAACAGATATAAGCTTCATAAAAATCTGCCATTTTAGTTTCGGAAACGAATCATTGTGCCTCAAACTTCTACTTATCTGAGTCTGCGTTCCAAGACTAGGCTAAAACTCAAAAGCCATGAGTAAGACTCGGTTACGTGGTGCTCAGAAAGAACGCAGAGCTTCTTCCATTGTCAGGGGCGTGGCTTTATTCAGAAAGTTCACTGAGCCCGCTTTTTTCCACACCCAAAACTCCCATGGAGCAAAGGGGAGATAAGATCCCCCGTATGGAGTTGAGATGGACCAAGGGGGAAGATGTCTGCCTTGAATTGTATTTGAATGGATGTGGGATGAATGAAAATGTGGGTGTTTTTGTAGTAGGCCCCATAGTTTTTGTTTGCAAGGACAATACCGAGAGAAAATTGTAAAGGAATACACAGAAACGACACCGGTTTTATACGGATGGATAAAGGTAGGTTATTTCAGAAGAAAAAATCCCAATTATACCGACGACGGAGTACGTGGCTTAAAAGTTCGTTGCCGTTGACACACAATCACGTATAATTTTTTTTGTTTTGTAATGTTCTTTATTGTGTTCATTCAATACATCAATCAATTCATACATGTACATCTGTGTTACATTATATCATTCAATACATAACATCGAATCATACATCATTTAACTATATAACATAATGGGGGAAAAAAACCCGCACAGAGTATAATCAATCTTGGTAATATCGAATGAAGATATAAGTTATTCTGCCCCCCCCCCCCTCCCATAGTTTTTTTGTTTTGTAATATTCTTTATTGTATTCACTCAATAAATAATATTAATTCATACAAATTGTAATATATAACATATTGGAACCAATTACAGAGTACAAAATACAGTAATCTCAAGTATATTGAATGAATTAATATTGTTATAACCCCCCCCCCTCTATATTTTGTTCTGCAGTACTAGTATCTCTATTACATATTACAATTTATAACATATTGGAACAAAGTACAGACTACAATCAACTCAGTTATATCGAATGAATAAAGTTTGTTATACCGCCTACCCCCGTTAAAAACAAAACCAACAACAACAAACAGAAAACGAAAACAGAAAACAAAACAAACAACAACAAAACAAGAAGACGTGGGCAGTCTAAGGCAGTCGAGACCGGTCAATCACACACAGCTGTGAACCGGGCAGGCCCCCCCCCTTTCCTCATCCCTTGCATTTTCTTGCATATTGTCCATGTTTACCTTGAGATGTTCCCATTTTTTATAGTGGAACGTCAACGTTTTTCGTTCAGTAGCACTCTTTCTTTCTTCCTGTTTACTTTTGAATATTTTCTCTCTTATTTCTTCAATACTTGGAGGCTTCTTTTTTTCTCTACTAATAAATATCAAATATTTAATTAATAAAACCACGTGATTAATCATTTGCCTATCTTCGGTTATTTCGTCTAATCCAATGTGAACTTCCTTCCAGCTCATATCTTTAAGGATTGGAATATCCAAACTATCACTACATTGATCCCATAATTTTCTCACCATTTCGCATTCAAAAAATATGTGCCTATATGTTTCCTCTTCTTTTCCACAAAATGAGCATTTATCACTTAATATGAATTGAAACCTGTATAAATAACGATTGACATAAACAATTTTATAAAGCAATTTGAATTGAAATTCTCTTAGTTTATTATCTAAAGTACTAATTCTTGGTCGGACAAAAACCTTTTCAATTTCTTTAACCGACAGATTGTATGATGAATGTAAATTCTGAAAACTGACAGGGACGTCTTGCATTTTTTGTATGCATGCCCTGTACAGATTCTTCGAACAAACCGATTCAAATTGGAATGTTTTCTTTGTGAACATAAATTCTATTTTTAGGTCATGAAATGAAATTTGCCTCTTTGTTAAATCGATTTTCCATTCCTTAGGTATATTACCATAGATTTCTTTAAGCATTGATATTTCCTCTTCCTCTAGTCCCATACTTCTGAAATAAGTGTCCGACTTTAATGTTCCTTTTCCATCTATAATATGGTACAATCTGTAAGTATTTTTTAAGAAAAGATTTTCATTGAAGTATGTTTTTCCACTATTGTGTATAAACCTATTATTTAAAAAAATTTCATTCCCTTTGTGAGTTGTATCTTTTTTAATAAAATCATTCATATCTAACCAAATATTTATTAAATCCCGATAGTATTTTGGTAATTGTATATCGATCTTGTTAGGTAAATAGTTACAGTAAAAAATAAAATTTCCTCCGAAAGGTCTCATTAAAAATTTGAAATACTTTTTCCATTTAACTCTCTGGTTTCCTGTTACAAGTCTTTTAATCCACATCACCTTTTGTACTTTCACAAAAAGTTGAAAGTTGAGCATTTTTAATCCTCCTTGCTTGTAATCAAAATACATCGTACTTTTTTTAATTTTGTCTTTACCTCGCCATAGAAAATTAAAACAGATCTCATCAATTTCTTTTATAACCCATTCAGGCACTGGAGTCAAAGAGCTTACATAGATTAGTTTTGAATATGCGTATGTTTTCAGTAAATGAATTTTCCCTATCAAAGTAAGATCTCTTTGTTTCCACCAATTTAACATTTTCTTTATTTTGCTTAATATTTCTTTGTAATTCATCTCTTCCGCCACATTGGGATCTAATGTAAAATATATACCGAGTATTTTTAAAATGTGTGCCTCCTTTCCAAAAGGATACACAGTCGCAGAGCCAACAGAAGATCCTAAGGGTAAAATGAATGTTTTATTTCCATTAATCTTTAGTCCTGATATTTTCCTAAAATTTTCCATGATTACCTCTATTCTATTAATCGATTTTATGTCTCGTACAAAAATTGACATGTCATCTGCATATAAGATCATCTTTATTTCTGTTTCTCCAAAACAAATACCTTTTACCAACTTATCATTTCTAATGCAGTGAGTTAAGCATTCTATGCATAAAACAAATAAATATGGAGATAACGGATCTCCTTGTCTTACACCCCTTTGAACTTTAAAATATCCGGTTGATTTACCCCCATTAAAAACACAACTTTGAGCATTGGTAAGTAAAATTGTAACCCATTCACAAAACATTGGCCCAAACCCGAAAGAAATGAGCACTTCCTGAAGAAAACTATGTGAAATCGAGTCGAAAGCTTTTTCATAATCTATTGCCAATAGGTACCCTGGTTTGTTAAAACAAGAAGTATGAAAAATCATATCATTGATTAATCTGATTGCATCACCGATGTTTCTATCTTTTAAATAACCTACTTGGTCGACCGACACAATTTCATTCAAAACTTTTTTTATTCTTTTAGAAAGTATTTTGGTAATAATCTTATAGTCTACGTTGAGTAAGGAGATAGGTCTATAATTACTAATGAATTTGGGGTCTTTACCATCCTTATGTATAAGCGTTATGATTGCTTGTTTTTGAGAAGGCGACAATTCCTTGAATTTCATGGTATCGTTAAATGCCTTAAGAACTAAGTCACCAACTACATGCCAGAATGTAATATAAAATTCTACATTTAATCCGTCATTTCCTGGGGATTTATTTAACTGCATTTCTTTTAAGATTTCAATACACTCTCCCTGGTTAATTTTTCCTTCACATAGCTTCCTCTGATTTTCTGTTAATTTGGGTAAGGTTTTGGGGAAAAAATTAATATTTTCGCATAATCCTTCTTCTGATTTAGCATACAGTTTAGAATAAAATCTCCTAATTTCTTGTATGATATCTTTTTCATCATCAGTTATATTTCCATCTACTTGTAATTCTTTAATAGCACTTTTTTTCCCTTTGAAATCTATTAGTTGCTTAAAATATGCCGTTTCTCTTTCTCCACTTTCAAACCATTGGGCTCGAGATCTGATTTTTACCCCTTCACTTATATAACCGTAAAGACTTTTCAATTCCCTTCTTTTCTTTTCCAAATCGTTAATCAAAGAATTGTCATTCACCTTCGCTGGTATTTGTAATTCTTCCTCTAACTTTGAAATTTCTTTTTCCAAACCAACAATCTTATCCTTTCTTTCTTTGGCTTTTTTCTTACAGTATTTTCTTGTAAAGCTTCGTATCTCCATTTTAACATAATCCCATAATATTCTATTATCTATTATAATAATGACCAGACAATAATATTAATTGCTATCGTCACACGTAATCGAATTGGAATGTATAAGGTCTTGAATAAAATGATTGGCGATAGAAAGAGACGATTTATTTAAGACATAATTTGTAACCAAGTTATTATCTACATGATTGTATATGAACATGACAGAAGACCAGATTACTCCGCCGGTGTCACCCTATGTTTAAAGTTGTAAAACATGATTGTTATAGCCAAGTCGAAAATGACGCCCTATTGTGCTTACTTCCAAAAAGACGTTTTTTATATGGCTTCTCTCTCACAAAGTACCAATTTCGCAAAAACACACGGTTACATGCATGATTTCGATCTCGTGAATTAATCATTTTCCCCCTTTTTAAAAATTTCTTTCATGTTTGTTAAAAGCTGATGATATTAAAAAAAAGTGCCGGGTTATATTTTCAAGACGTTCGCAGACATTGTGGTCATGCGAATGCCAACTTAGGTACAACATTTTGATAAAATGGGTAATTTTTTGGGGGGTAAATGTCCTCTTGATAACCCCAAATTAGGATTTTAAGTATGGTTTGTATATGCGTGTTCACGCAAGAAAAATATTAAAAATGGGTAATACTTGTATTTTGTGGAAAATGTTTTTGAGTGTTTGTAAAATAGGGGCGTTCATGTGATAACTGATGTAGGCATGCGATATACGTCACCGCCGATGATGGTTACATGGGGGATGGGGTATACCTTCCATGTCGAAACAAATCTCTTCAGGTTTTGTCATGCGGTAACTTATGTGTTTATTTATATCCATACAATGATTCTTTAAATATATAAATGTATATCCGAGGTGAACTAGTTTGAAATTGAATATGAGATATTTTAATTAGAGAAATTAAAAGTTATAAAAATAGACAAAAATTTCAGACTCAATAGAAAAAATACACACACAACGTATTATATATAATTTCCCCATCTTTATTCTGTATATACAAATGTTTAAAATCTACATCACCTTACCTAATAATATAATCATAAGCATTTTAAAGTAAACATATACATCTCATGGTTGGTCGTAATAAAAATATATAGCATTTCCATAGCACATGTATTTAGAAGAAGAAAAAAATGAATGCATTTCATGATATAGATTATGCGTATTGAAATGAAAGCACACACATCTATGAATTAGTGAGGCATGTTTCTTTTTTCTCTTCTTCTTTTTTCTTCTCCTTCTTCATTTCCCCCCTTGCTTTTCATAGTTGAAAGTAATGACCAAAATTAAATTTGTCACTTTACAATATTCAAGGTCTCTTGCAGCAAACTATAGTGTAAGTAATCTTTCATAAAAAATAGTCATTTGAATGACAGAAATAAGTCATAAGTTCATCTTTCACATTAAAAAAGTGTAGAAAATTACACAGAGCACTGCAAACATATATCTCCCCTATATAGTTATCCCATTTTTTTGGCAATATAAATTTACGCTTCTAACTAACATCAGCATGAAACAAACACATTCAAAACCGCATTAAAGGTAATACAAAGTTTTGGTATGGGGTCATGAATTTCGTTCAAATGAACATATTGGAAGCATATGCGATCCTACAATATTCAGTGGCCGTTGTCGCGGTTGAAATCGAGTCTAAAATCATGGAATTGTAAATAATAAACTTTTATGTTGTATAGCTCCCTCTCAAGGTCAAGATATTCATTAAGCTATAAAACAATGTTTCTTGACTAAAATCGACCGATTAGTTATTCAAATTTTTGAAATTTTTATATCACAACTATATATTCTGAGATTTTCATGGTCGCAGCTACCATTGTACGGCCGTAGGCGCTATTTGAAATTTATCCGAATTTACCGGGAGCACCGGTAAATTGTTATATTCAATTCTTCTCGAAAGCAGAAGTGTTTTAGGGGCTAGATTTTCTAGTGCTTATAATAAATCCACAGGGGCATCCAAATATATAAAAATTGTAAAGAATCACTATCAACCCAATTTTCAAAATTTCCCAAAACTTTGTAATACCTTCAAAAGACAGGTGAATATTCGTTGAAATTAAAACAAACAAAATCAGACCACAAATTATGGAGGAAAAAAGCAGGGATATTCCACCAGTCTCTTAACAGACAAGTTACCCCATCTTTAGATAAAACTCTTTGAAGAACTTGGATGAAATGACAGAGAATGTGATAGTTTACCATTCTTTACAAAAAATGTTCTACCAGTCTTTGAAAAGCTTGCAGACAAGTTACCCCATCTTTAGATAAAACTCTTTGGAGAACATGGTTGAAATGACAGAGATAATGATATTAAGCAGCTTACAGACAAGTTACCTCATCTTTAGATAAAAATATTTGAAGAACATGGATGAAATGACAGAGATGATGATAGTTTACCATTCTTTACAAAAAATATTCTACCAGTCTTTGAAAAGCTTGCTGACAAGTTACCCCATCTTTAGATAAAACTCTTTGAAGAACTTGGATGAAATGACAGATATGATGATAGTTTACCATTCTTTAAAAAAAGGTTCTACCAGTCTCCAGACAGCTTGGAGACAAGTTACCCCATCTTTAGATAAAACTCTTTGAAGAACTTGGATGAAATGACAGAGATGATGATAGTTTACCATTCTTTACAAAAAATATTCTACCAGTCTTTGAACAGCTTGCAGACAAGTTACCCCATCTTTAGATAAAACTTTTTGAAGAACTTGGATGAAATGACAGAGATGATGATAGTTTACCATTCTTTACAAAAAATATTCTACCAGTCTTTGAACAGCTTGGAGACAAGTTACCCCATCTTTAGATAAAACTCTTTGAAGAACTTGGATGAAATGACAGAGAATGTGATAGTTTACCATTCTTTACAAAAAATGTTCTACCAGTCTTCAAACAGCTTGCAGACAATTAAGTTACCCCATCTTTAGATAAAACTCTTTGAAGAACATGGTTGAAATGACAGAGATGATGATATTTTACCATTCTTTAAGAAACAGGTTCTACCAGTATTCAAACAGCTTGCAGACAAGTTACCCCATCTTTAGATATAACTCTTTGAATAGCATGGATGGAGTTACAAAGATGGAGATAGTTTACCATTCTTTAAAAAAGGTTCTACCAGTCTTCAGACAGCTTGCAGACAAGTTACCCCATCTTTAGATAAAACTCATTGAAGAACATGGATGAAAATGACAGAGTTTGTGATAGTTTGGTGATACTATTCTTGAGGTGGGATAAGAGTTCTACCAGTCTTTAAACAGCCTACAGACAAGATATCCCATCTGTGCACAATAACAGAGTATGGTTAAAATGACAGAGATGGTGATAGAAGTAATGTGAATAGTGATAGTTCACCACTCTCTAAAATAAGGCAATGATAAAGAAGACTGGATATAACAACATCTCTATACATATCTGACAATGATTTATCAAGGCGTAATGTACATGAAGGATGGAATATAGTGATAGTTTACCATTCTCTAAAATGAGGACAATGATGCAGAAGACTGGATATAACAACATCTCTACATATTTCTGGCAATGGTTCATCAAGGCGTAATGTACATGGAGGAAGAAATATAGTGATAGTTTACCACTCTCTAAAATGAGGACAATGATGAAGAGGACTGGATATAACAACATCTCTACACATATCTGACAATACCAACATGTAATAATATATACAAAGGAAGAAATATAGTAATAATCTACCACTCTCTAAATAATCTTTTTCTTACAATGATACTATTTCATAATAAAATTGAAATTGAAAGACATAAATTAATTGCAATGGATGGAAAAGTATAACTTTTTTGGAATGAAAGCATGCAAGGTGAATTACAGGAAGCTTTTTAAAGCAGAAATTGCATTTCCGCAAAAATCTAAATATCTTTATCGATAAGCAATTCATAAATCCATAAAAGATAAATAATAATATTCGGTTCTTATATAACGTCTCTATGTGCTTCCAAATAGCTCTGAAAATTATTACCCTAGCTTTAGCTCTGGCAGCCATTATCAGTGCATTCAAAGGAATAATCTTACCAGGTACCCATTAACCCACCTGGGTAGAGTGTGGAAAATGAAGATTAATTTCTTGCCATTTCTTTTGCTAAAGGACATTAGTGCCGCGGCGGAACTCGGACCTCAACCTTGTGGTGCACAGTCGGGTGACATATCCCCTCAACTACGACACCTCTACATTTTCTGTTCTTTTCTGGCCGATTATTTATGCTCTTACGTTGTGAAAGTCTCAAAGCAACTCTGGAATGTTCATTACATACTGCTGGTTATCTATATTTAGCACATAAAAATTGGTGTACATGGATGTGTAAACTTGGAATCAAAATAATACCAAATCGACTCAAACTCGCAAAAACAGAGACGCCAAGGTAAAAGATCGGCAATGCGTGACATTTTCATTTTTCGGCACGCGAGGGTATAACACACGTATAGGTATGGTGTTTTTTTTTAATCTAGCGCGCGCGCCGTGCGTGAGAGCCGTTTTCAGACCCTCCAAATGCGTGACGTCACGCCTAATGCGTGACACTTGGTAGCTCTGCAAAAAAGGTCCCAGGATTTAATGGATATTGACCAGGAAGCGAACGACAATGATTTAAGCCTGCTGGTTTTATCGATAGATGTGAACACATGCGTGATTTGTGAACGTCACTTCAAGGGCAAAGACGGACTGTGGTGAGTCTTTGAACCGTATATTTTCAGATAGTAAGTCGGAGCATGACGGTGGTTTGGATAATTCCCACAATGCCAATCGAAAGCTATCAGAGATTCACGAGAGGAGGGTCTTGCAGAAAGCAGAACGCCGCCCTTCCATAAAGTGGCTGAAAATGACAAATATATCTGAATGGACTAGTTTTGATGAAGATGCTGCAAATAATGTGATCCTGCATGGTACTGTGGAGATGAAGTTGAGCACGTATGAGAAGATTGATCATGCTATAGCAGTTCAGCATTTCGGTGCTAAGGACGTCCATATTCACTTAGAACCTTACTTAAATAGGAGGAAGCATCGCCTTGAGGAACTTCGCAAGCAACGAAAGGATCAACGAAAAAACGTTTCTTGGTGATCAGATTCACAATGAGGCTTCGCTCATAAGGAGGAAAGAGAGATCAGCGAATAACGGGAGCTTCGCAAGCAACAAAGGGATCCACGCAAACAATCAGAAAGAGAGTCTGACTATTCTTGGTGATCAGATTCACAAGGAGGTTTTGCTCATAAGAGAGATCAGCGTATAAGAGGAGCTTCGCAAGCAACGAAGGGATCTACGCAAACAATCAGAAAGAGAGTCAGACTGTTCATGGTGATCAGATTCACAATGAGGTTTTGCTCATAAAGAGGAAAGAGAGATTAGTGAAGAAGAGGACCTTCGCAAACAACGAAGTGATCTACGCAAACAATCAGAAAGAGAGTCAGATTGTTCATGGTGATCAGATTTACAATGAGGTTTTGCTCATAAAGAGGAAAGAGAGATCAGCGAAGAAGAAGAGCTTCGCAAGCAATGAAGGGATCTACGCATACGATCAGAAAGAGGGTCTGACTGTTCATGGTGATCAGATTCACAATGAGGTTTCGCTCATAAGGAGGAAAGAGAGATCAGGGAACTAGAGGAGGAGGCACACTGCAAAAACCAGGGTGTTAAATATTCAACACCAGCATGGAATAGAAAAATATCAACACCCTTGGTGTTCATTTCATGTCCGATTGGCGAAAAATAACACCAACGGTGTGAAAATATTCAATTACAGGCTGATGGTGTCATATTTGGTGTTATAAAATCGCACATGCGCATAAGCTAGAGAATTCGACGAAAATCATTGGACGAAAGTTGTCATATGATCCGATATGCGCCTCTGCAGCTGCGCGCGCACAGCTAGACGAGAGCATGTGGCTAGAGAATTTCACTGGCACTGACTTGAAGTCTTGATTCTGGAGTAGTAATTCTTCAAATTAGGCCTAGATTCTAGATGTGAAGTGATCGAAGTGCATGCAACCATGCCATTAAGCGTCAGGGTCTGTTCAGCGGATCGAAGTATTAGAAAATACCTGCCTATAGATCCAGAAGACACAGTAGGATTCTTTGAACTCAGTAAGTGTACATGGTTCTTGTTTGTTATAAACTTTTATAGATCTAGCCTATAGTATTACGTGTTCGTCAGCTGGCGCTAGCCGCGCCTGTCGTTGGGTAGCCCAGGCCTAGAGGTCTAGGCCTACTATGCCTTGGCTGTCCGGCCGGGTTGGGTATCCGGTCAGCATGATGCCATTTAATATTTTATGGATTTCTGAAAAATTATCATTGATAAATACTCCAAAGGGCAAACATTCATGATAGATCTAGGTCTATATATTGTTATTTAATACATATTTGTTTCAAAATGTAAAGGAAAAATCAGTAGATCTAGACCTAGTCTAGGGCCTAATCCTGGGTTTTTGCAAAAATATCAGGTCTAGGCTAGATCTAGATCTAGATCTAGAAGTCTAGACTAGATCTAGACTCTAGATTTCTAGGCCTAACAGTTAGATCTAGAGTTCTAACGTTAGATCTGCATTGACATTAGGCCTAGATATCTAGATCTAGATCTAACGTTAGATCTAGACTAGATCTACCCCATTCATGTAATAAAAAAAATGCAAAAATAATAAACATGGAAATTCAATCTCTAGATCTAGATCTAGATCTAGACTATTTGTAGCGCACACAACAGTCCAAACTCCACCCCCGGTTGAGCTTGATGTCCCATTTAACAGTTTTAGGGTGTATTATAAAATGGCTCTAGATCTAGCCTAGTATTTTAAGCATCGTGATTGGTCAATACGCGTCACATGGCATTGACAAATTTTTGATGCAAGCACGATTTTGCAGAAATGAGTGCAGAAAAAGCGCAGTAAAAAGTTATATTGCACGGTGCGTACGCGTGACCATGGGGATCCAGTGCGCGCGCGTACGCGTAGTACTAGTACGCTCCCTCGAGTGCATTGTAGGCTATAGGCTACGCGTAGCTAATATTGTACGCTCCAAGATCCACCATGATCCCCAGCGCAGCGTACGCGTTAGCTCTAGCTAGAGCGGGGTATTATTAGAAAGCAAATTTTTGTTTTACTTTTGCCTTGGATTTAGACCCGTTTTGACTTTTGGATTTTATAATGAAGCCAGGAATTTCAGCTGTCTGATGTAGACTCGTCTCTAGACACCCTATGCATTTTATTTTTAATCAAACAATGAATCCTGTAGACTTTTTGGTAAGCCTGCAAGGTCTTAGACCCTCATTTTATTTCTAGAACCAACATAACTCTAGATCTAGATCGAACTCTCGTATACTTAAGATCTAAACTTTTGTTTGTTGCTGTTTGTGTCGCTATTTTATAAAACAAATAACGCACTTGACCCTGTTGTGCGAAACGTAAATGCAGTGTTCGCTCGGTTTCTTCAGATGGTTCGCACTGTCAACTCGCCGCAAGCGGCTTGTTGCACAGAGCGGCACCAATATAAAGAAACCTCGCGCGTACTGCATTCACCGCTATTGCACTCTGGGACGTGCGTTATTTGTATACTATAGCACAGTTGGGCTTGTAGCAGCAGTTTTTGCAGCATTCGTTTATTATGACTGAGCCATCAATCTGTAAGAAACTGAAAAGTGCACTGTGATATTTATTCTCATTTATTTAATCTCTCCTACAGTCAGAAGAAAATTCCACATAAGGGATGGGGAAGATCTCGTACTTGTGGATGAACAAGAAGGGTTTGGTATAGACGATGACGTACTAGGAGATGTGGTGACCAGCAATCCCACAGTCAGCCTCATGGTGCTAAAAGAAGATGAAGAATGGTCTGGTAAGTTTTGGATAAAGTGCATTATAATACAAAATTGCAAATCCCTGCTAAATGTGATATCATCAGTAGCGGATTCAGGATTTTAAAATAGAGTTAGAGGGGTGCAAAGAGCATATTAAAAATAAAGAGGGGGCGCAGATCACAATTTAACCTTAGTAATGTGTATGTTCACGAGGTAATTCTCAAAATATAGAGGGGGCACATGCCGGGTGCGCCCCCTGCTGGATCCGCCACTGATCATTGTATGTGCATGCATGTTAAAATGAGTCAGCGTTCGTCTGGTAGCAGGTACAGTGTAGGCTTGTATGCTGTATAGAGTCTAGGGAATTAACATTTTGCTTTTCATAAGCAATAAATGAATGTGCAGTTCAAATTACAGGCACAGGTCTCAAAACTTGGTGGAGGAAAAAAAAACCTACCCTTTTTTGATGACGTAACCTTGCCACAAGAGCCGTGATTTGTGGGCGGTCAATGATCTAAATTCGAAGTCTAAAGATTATAAAAATTACAGATTCTTACAAATTGAATTTTTTAACAATGCAAACTTGCATTTAAAAAAAAAATGTCTTTAATTTAAATTGTGACCCCACCGAACAAATTTGAGGAGGGGACTGTGAAACGGGCGCCATACTTGTGTGTTTCTGTGCGTGTCTGTGTATGATCTTTGACCTTTTGCTTCAAAATCCTACAAAAGGCCACTCCTATGCCATTTCTCATCTGATTTTGATTCTGTTTGCTTTGTGTGATAGCACGAGGTGAGGGCTATTGGACCCATAGAAACCAATAAGTTTAATGGTTTCAATAGGGAAAGGGAAATAAAGGACCCATAGAAACCAGCAGAAAGGTTATATTGCTCCAATAGAAATCCAACACATACTTCTGTTGGTCCATTAGAAATCCATCAGAAAATTTTTGCTGATCCAATAATAGGAATCCAACAATTTCTTTCTGTTAGTCTTATACTTATAGAAAACCATCATGAAAGAATTCTGTTGGATTATATTGGACAGACCTATTGGTTTCATTGGGAACAGTCCAATGGAAAAGTAATTGAACATTTCTAAATGCTAGTATTATAATTCACTTAGACATGAATGAATGCATCAATTAACAAATTGTCCATTAAAAAATGCTCAAGTATTATAAAATTAACAAATGTGTCAGACCAATATAACTTAGCTGGTTTCTGATGGTTTTAGACTAATAGAAATTTATATGCAGTTGGACCTCCCTTATCCAGTCTCCTTTATCCAGATCACTTGAGAATTTGCCTATTTTACTCAAATAATTAGCGGAACCAACAAAGATTTCAAGCATACTCGTAATATCGCAAACTATTTGGGTTACTTATATACATTATTCCCAACATTGTTATTACACATTCAATTCAATTTTTCATGATCAGAAACATGCATTCATTCAAACTCGGCAACTGCATGTTTTGAATATAGGATTCCCTTATGCATGTTAGTGCTGATCCCAAGTGTGGGGATAAAGGAGGCCCAACTGTATTCAATTCTACCAAAGTTTAAGATGCCAGTATTCATTGTTTTTTAACAGTGCTCATGGCTTTATATCTTTTTTTCTTTATTAAAGGTTCAGATGTACATAGCATCACAAGTGCAGACACTATCAAGGTGGATACCAGCTCCTCTTCCCTGAGTAGCTCAGAATCTGATTCAAGTTTTTGCTCCAGTAGAAAGAGGCCACGATTAAATGCCCTCAGTGAATCAGGTGCAATCACTGACAACTCTTGTGAGGTAAGGTTAAGAAAAAATTGTTTGCTTCATTTCAATCTCAGCTATCATAATCAACATAATATAAGGGACTCATCACCTATACGGATTTCATATTATTTAAAATTGAAAATGATATTGGGAGAAAAAAAATACATCTAGTGTAGTTAGAACTAACATTGTAAATTAATATTTCCTGTAGTAAGGTTTTTGTAATGGTATAGGTTAACATTAGGCAACTAATTTGATTTCTTTTTTGGTACATCTAAGCTGACGACTCCTGTAAGATATTGGCCATCTTTTTTGCTTCGTCATCTGTCATAAGTTTTCCATAAACTTTTACAGTTTCATTTTCTTCCAATGGGTGGTATGATTTCAAACAAATGATATTATGTCTAGAGGTTTAAATTGAATTGCCAAATTTTATGAAATGTTTTAGAAATGGGAAAGAGAAATGAGGTAAATAATCATCGAATAATACATCTCATGATCTGGTTCCATATAGACCTCTGAGGGTATCAAGGAAAAGGACTAATATCAAAATTAAAAAGTTGAAGATGAGATGCATCGATTGTTACATAACCTTTATTGTAGTGTTCATGATGATCCCAAACATAGAATAGTTTCCTGCTGTATTGTTTGTGGATATGAAAGTAATGAACACTGTTCAGGGCACTTTAGACGGTCTCCCCATGGCATTGGGCTTGCATGTCTATATTAAGTAGAAGGAACTCGCATTACAATAAACACAAATTTACCTGTAGCCTCATGTGTCCCCTCGTGTGTGTGTATGTGCGTGTGTGCATATGTGTGTTTGGGGTGTTTGTGGGAGTGTGTATTTAACAATATTTAAACTATTTCAAGCTCTATAAATAAATATATTATTATTTAGAATTTATGATTATTGGCCATATATCAATTTTAATATCATAATGTACCTATATAAATTCATAGTCATTCATAAAATTTCGTGCCCTTAGAAAGGTCAGTATGAATTAAAGTGCCTGAAAGTGCATTATAAACTCAATATGTTTATTTATGACTTAATGGGATGATTTACCTGTTTGCAGTTTGTACAAGAAATTTTGCGGCACAGAGGTGATGCCATTCTCCGAGAGTATGAATTGACTGGAGCACTTCAAGATAAAACTAGACGGCAGATGATTAACCTTTTGGTAGCCCACATGCAAGAACACTATGGGTAAGTGCCAGCAAATTTTCTTTTATGATTGTGTAAATGCACATAATAATTATCAGGTACTACCAATTATGTGAAAAGAAACTGAGGTAACATGGTCAACTTTAAAGGAATTTGTTGTCTCTTCAAAATCATTTTTCAAAATATTCATTTTTTATGCCTCCGCCACCGTCAGGTGGTGCCGGAGGCATTATGTTTTCGGGGTTGTCCGTCCGTCCTTCCGTCCGTGCGTCCGTGTGTCCGTCCGTGCGTCCGTCCGTCGGAAACTTGTTACCACGATAACTTCAGAACTACTGGACGGATTTTTACCAAACTTGACACAAGTATTTATATACATGTGAGGATGAACTGATTAGATTTGGGGTTTAGGGGGTCAAAGGGCAAAGGTCACAGGGCCAAACAAAAATTGTAAAAAATTACCCGAAAAAAGCTCGATATTGCTATAACTTCAGACAAATTGAACTAATTTCTTTCAAACCTAGCTCAATTATGTATTAGCATGGGAGGAAGAAGATTTTGGGTTCACGGGGTCAAAGTTCATAGTGCCCAAAATTTGTAAAATCACCCAAAATGTTTCGGATTTCCAATGGCATGGAACAAGCAATAATATCTTTCTGATCGCATGATGGCAGAGGCTTAAATTTTGACCGTGCGTGGTCGAAGATTCATCTAGTTTTAAATGTGATTTGCACATGATGGTTATCAGGTATTACCAGTCTTGTGAGTGACATTTTTGGGTCATTACGTTAAAATAGATTAATGCCGTAGATGTTAGCGGCCTCATCGTCATGAGGCCTCACTTTATAAATGTATTATGAACTAACCATGTGATATTTTGAGATTTTAAAGTAATAAAAAAATACTAAACTATAGCAAATTATATGATGCAGACGAGACCACTAGGGGTATGCTACTTGTTATCAACATACTAAGTTCTGTTTTAATAGAGCCAGTCATGAGTCCATATGACTGTAATTCTCATACAGGAGATGTGCTTTCTTATTTCACAGCAAACATCCAAAAGCAGCTATGAAAACCAAATATGCCATGGGGATAGTGAATCTGTTTCCAAGACTCAAGGATCCGTTTACTAGCACAGGTCATGTAAGTATTATAATCTGGGCCCATATTCAAATAAATACTTTGACTAAGTAAGTTTTTTTACTAAGTATTTTGGCTAAGGTATTTACTTATTTTGTATTCAATTCAGTTCTTAGCATTTTACTTTAGTAAGTCAAAATTTAAGTAAAATACTTATTGAGAGGCATTGTGACATCACGATTTTGTGACCAAATGATGCGCAATCAACACATTGCACCAAAAATGCGCTACTTCATAATTCTCCGCAGCTGAGAGTGACTGCGCACATACATGTAAGCCTTCATCTACCAGTTAAATTTGTAAATGCTTTGGCTTAAGTCTCCTCTAGAGGTGTCTTAAATTTAAAGTAAAATACTTAGCCAAATTTATGAATTGAATACCAAAATCTGCAAAGTATTTTATCCGAGCAAAAATCTAAGAAAAAATATTTATTTTTCTGACTGAAGTATTTAATTGAATATGGGCCCTGCATGGTCCTCTCTGATAAGAAGGTATTGCATTCCATTAATCAAAAGAAAACTTATGATACTCTGATAAGATAAAAATACCCTCAAAATCTCTCTAAATTATATTCTGAGAAGAATTTTTTTTTTTAAATTTTATCTTGTGTAGGTCACACTCCACCATCTTTGGCACAATATCCAATAAGAAATGTATGATACCATTCTACTCTCCTTCACAACCACTCAAAACTCTTTTTTTCTTGAAGTGGGGCAGAGTGATGGCTGCTTCCTTGTATCAAAGTCAAGATGCTTGCATTATATGACACTAATGCTACTTTGCTAAAATTTCTTTGAAAACTACAATTTCTCATCACATCATTTTGTGCATCATTTCAAGGTTAATATTATCAACAAAAAGCTTATACATACATTTTCAACCACGCGGTCAAAGATTCATCTCGTTCTTTCACTTTAGGAAGCTTATTTTGATGCAAGAAGTAACACGGGATTCCTGGCTGCTAGAATAAAAAATGTTAACCGCACAACAGAGGAGAAGACATCCAACCCATTACCCAAGCCATCAAGCAGAGATGGTGGTCCTGGGAAGGTCCGAGAAGGTGACCAAGAATCTGCTCCAGGCTGCACCTATGATGAAGACCTCAACTGGTTACGACACTGTCCAACATTAGAACGTGATTCTACCCTGGTTGTTGAAAAGATGAAATCCACTTTTCCTGTTAGACAGCATATGGTCAGGGACGGACGCTCCGCATCGGATATTTTGGAACAGTTTCCTTTTGAAACTGTTCCAGGTTTGGTAAGTGTTACAAAAAAATTTACTCCTAATTCTTGATTTAGCCTCTCAGGCCTAAGGCAACAAAATTATGTGTATGGGAATTAAAGCATCAGAATTATTACTTGGCACTGAGGCATCAAATTCATATTTCTCTGTTTTATTATATATGTTTGAGATTTTGAAAATATCAGTCCGAAGATTCTGCCAGTTTTATCCTTCAATCTGTATCTGTATTTACCGCATGTGACTGTCTGTTGGTGAACAATCACCATTACTGGTTGTCATGTACCTTTGGACAGTGAGCATCAACATGAGTGATATCTAGCAAATCTAATCTATTTCAAAGGTCCAGCAAGTTTCATTCATGTATGGATTTTGTGTAGAGAGACCTTCAAAAGTACTTCTTAGTGGTTGCTATTCAGATAAATATTTGAAGAATCCCCTTTTCCTGGATCTGGGGTGTGTATATATGGGGGTCTGAGCTTTGACGGTACCTTATTATATTGCTGATTTAGTCTAACTGGGGTATCTGTACTGTAAAATTATGCATAGTTTATTTTTTCTCTCTTTTCCCCGTTTTCCTTTTACATGTATTCTTGCAGATTGAGGTAGATTTTCGGAAACTTTTTCCTGAAAATCACTCGCGTTTCCTGACCAAATGGCCCGAGTTGAAGCCCAAGGTTGTTACACTTGCAAGACAACTTCTGAAGCAGAAAGGAAACTTGACAGTGATGGAGCTTCTGTCATCTTATGACAGTTCTGATCAAAATAAAGAAGGTATTTTTGCACATTCCCTTGAATGCACCCTCCGATGTCATAAAGGGTGGAATTCTTGATGGTGGTTTATTTGAGACCATGGATAAACCATTGATAGGTTAGTTTAAATTTGAGCATATATGTGCTTCACACAAGCATGTTCATTGGACAAGTTTTAGAATACATGCAAATCTAATCCAATCCATGGTTTTGAACCAAGTTTAGACCTTGGTCTTAAACCACCATTGAGAATTCCACCAAAGAGCTTGCAGTCTCATTAAAAATGTATATTAAGGGACAAGTATGCTGAAATCACAAAAAATGACCCATCCCAATTAAAACAATTCCCCCCCCCCCCTTTTTTTTGTCAACTCCTCCAACAAATTATATTTATCTGGAAGGCTGGGATACAGTAGGGTTATTGGGCATCTCAAATAATGTGGACTCTTGTTGCAATGAGAATTACAAAAAATTACATTACATGCCCACTTGGCAAAGTTATTTGTAGTTGGAACATGCTCTCCATAATTCTTTTATTATATTAATTATATAATTATGAAGAAGAAATTTATATAATTATGAAGAAAAAAGTTTGTTGCATGGCCCATTGTGGAATCTTTATAAGGATTATCACATTGCCAATCATTACTTTTGAAATAGAATGAGCTTCTGTTTTGAAACAAAGCATCATGTTTATATGTTCACTTTGTTATTTTTCTTCCTCAGATATGATATGCATGGCTTATTATCTTATAATATGAACTTGAATCGACCCCACAGGACCCTGCATTTACATATTAGCAGCTTGCTTGTGTTTACTCTGTCTTTATTTGAAGATAAATGCTTTAGAATTCAGAAAATCATGATATTTTTGTTTTTCTTCATTAGTTAACTTTGAAAAATATGGTGGCCCATAGGGGACATATTTGATAAATTGTTAATTGCAACATTTGATTCCAGTATTGATGCAATTTTTGTGATTTAATCATGAAAAGGATGTCAAATTGGGTAGAAGCATGTTAAATTCAGTAGAACAAGAAAAAAATTGTAAAAAAAAAAACATGAACTTATGCTACTAAAGAGTTTGTTATATATGTGTCAACAGAGAACAATCTAGGTTAGGTGCTTTGCCATGAATGTTGCCTTCTCCCATGCATAAATATCCCGTTTATTATTTTCCTATTGATTTCTTTTTTCCCATCCCCCTTTGTATAAATTCTCATAAGAAAGAAGAAGAAGGCGTTGCTATAAGTGTCAGTAAAATTTCTCCAAGGGTGCCAAGCTGGCATCAATTGGATTTTTGGTTTAGTACCCCTAAACTGCATTAACAGCCACTTGCATGCTTTGGCTATAATATTGATAAGTCCTCGACTATATACTTATTTCTTATAATAGTTTCTTGTTACAGGCTATTTTGATTCAAATTTTAGCAGGTCAGTTTGTAATTATTTTGGTACATTTAACTTCTATTTTTCACCTTGATCAACATGTAAGCCTGTTTAATAATAACCATTTTCATTTTGTAATGCACAGGATGGAATTCCAGCACATCTGCTATCCTCCTCCTCTTGTGCCTATTGCCTCCTGCAAGCCAAGGGAAGTCCAAAGCTGCGTCAGCAAAAGTGTCCATTTCTTCAGCTCTCTCGAGGGTTATTCAATTTCAGAAGGTATTTAGCTTTTCATTACGAAAGAGAACTGTAAATATTAAGTACCGGTAATACCCTGTCACATAAAACACATTCTTGCTGCATTAAAAAAAAAGTTTCAGAAAGCATCGTGATGTGTGTTCAAAGAGAACAATTATATTGGTTTATGATCTCTTACATGAAGAGGCTTAGACTGATTTGGACAGAGAAGGTGCTCGAGAAATTTAGGCCTATTCAAAAACTTCACCCGCCTTGAAATTGGTCGGAGTAAAATAAACTAGAACAGTAGACATCAAGATTTGCAAACAAATACTAGGAACATGTTGTGTATGAAAACATAGTAACAACTTGTGTGATATATCAGGCATGTTGCCTTTGATTTTCACAGCCCTACATGGAGAATCAATAAATGAAAAGGAATATTTCATGCCACAAATTTGCTGCAAGTTAATAATAGTGCAGAAATTGCAGTATCTTTATTTTTCGTACTCCTTTTGTGGAAGTTGAAATGTCTTGACCACATTAGAAAGACCCTTTTTAATCATATACATAAAACAAGCTTTGAAAGTACTTGCATTTTTACCCCTCTACAGGGTAAGAAAAATTGTATTTCATTACAAAAAATATCATCTGATATTTTGATGTTATATCATTTGATGGACCAATTCCAATTCTTTTCTTTGATGTAAATTTGATTTGGTTTTATGTCCTACATTATTGTCCAATAACCCTTTTGTAAAAACACAATTTCCCCCAGTACTACATGTAAGGCTGTCTTTTAAAAATGTTGATCGAAATATGTTGTTCATTGAAATGCGTTGAGTATTGAAATGCGTTGAGTGCTAGTTACATTCTATACAAATAATTTGTTTTCAACACAGACAGGAGGGAGTATTCAAGCATTCCTCGACAACACAAAAGAGACCAAGAGTCAACCGTTCCTTCTGGCAATTGGCAATTCCAAGGCCCGAATCACCAACTACATGATCATTGTGGATCACAAGGCCATTCCATGTTCGGCACGCACGGTCGAAGCAGCAGTAGATTTACTCTTCAAGACCCACTTTGTCTTTGGCCTGCAGTACTGCTTGTCTCTGCGGCAGTTCTGGACTTTTGTCCAGACTGCCATTTTTGAAATCGATATCGGAGTGTCCCGGGAAACACCAAGAGTACGTGAAATTAGATCGAAATTGTTAGCACCATGATTTGCTTCAAATGCCACAAACAGTTTGCAATACCCAAATTGGTTCAACATTTGAGATTGAAACATGGAGTTATTGAAGATGGTAAAGAAGTATTGACCTGTGGGCAGGGAGCTTGTGCGAGAACATTTCATACTTTTCGAGGATTTCGGGGACATTTGCAGACTCACCTTAAAACCGATTTTCCAGATAATAAAGAGCAGTCTAATGAAAATGATAAAGTGAGTGACTTTCCTGAAGAAAGTCTTGAAAGTCTTCAAGAATACAATATTAATAATGATGAGATTGTTGAAGATCAGGATGTATATGAAGATGACATTTTATCTGTAGATACCTTGAACAGGCAGTGTGTAAATGTAATTTCAAAATTTTCAGCAAATAGTGCAAACTCTGGAAAAGTTGTAAATGATGTAGTAGAAACAACCAGTGCGATTGTAGGTGATGTAGTAAAAAGTGCATCGGCAGCCGTTACAGCTGCTTTCTTAAAACATAAGCTGCCTATAGAATCCGAGGCTTATAAGGAGATTCAAACACATTTTGCTATGCTTGAAAAGCCCTTTGAAAATTTGAATTCAGAATATAAGCGGACAAAGTATTGTGAATCAATTGGACTTGTTGAACCACAAGAAATCAAGTTAGGCATCCGATATGATAGTCGTCTCAATAAAAGAACTAAGCAGTATGAACAGATTGCTATTGAAGATACATTTGTTTACGTTCCCATTTTAGATTCTTTGAAGCAGCTTTTAAGCAATAAAGATATATTGCATTTTGCTACTCATGACCATAAGAGCACAGATGGTGTAATGAGAGATTATTGTGATGGTTCACAATTTGAGAAAACCCCTCTTTTCCATGAAGATGAGAATGCCCTCCAAATTCACTGTTTTTATGATGATTTCGAGACTGTGAACCCCATTGGTTCAAAAACAAAAATTCACAAGATAGGTGCTTTATATTTCATTTTGAAAAATCTGCCACCAAAGTATAATTCCAATCTTTCCAATATCAATCTTATAGCTCTATGGTATGCTGAAGATGCCAAGAAATATGGATTTAATGCTATTCTCAAGCACATTGTAAAAGACATTAATATCCTGTCAACAGTTGGCATTGCTCTCCCTAATGGAATTGTGAAGAAGGGGACCATTACTCAAATAAGTGCTGATAATCTTGGTGCTAATTCCCTACTGGGATTTGTAGAGAGCTTTTCTGCTCATTATTACTGTCGATTATGTGTTACAAGTAAGGAAGAGGCACAGAACAAATTCAAAGAGGTTTCAATGGATATGCGCACCAGGCAGACTTATGAGCAACATTTAGAAGAAGCTGAAGCTCAAACTACCCAGTCACATGTGTTTGGAGTGAAACAAAAGACTGTATTGAATGATTGTATTTACTTTCATGTCTTGGCAAACTTTTCACTAGATATAATGCATGATCTTTTGGAAGGCATAGTTCAGTATGAGCTGAAACTTGTTCTAGAGTATTTCATATATGAAAGGCAACCGCCCCTCTTGTCCCAAGATGAACTGAATCAGAGAGTCGCCAGCCATTGCTTAAACCGTACAGATAACAAGAACAAACCATCCTTTATTAAACTTAGGTCAGCTAGGAATGATGTTGGACAGAAGGCTATGCAAGCATGGTGCTTGATTCGAAATCTGCCATTCATAATTGCTCAAGACATTGAAGAAGGAAATGTCTACTGGGAATTGCTACTTAGATTACTAGATTGTATGGACATTATTTTTGCTCCTCAATTGACAGCAGGCTTGATAGCCCAATTGTCTATTCTTACTGAAGAACATCACACACATTTCCAGAAAACCTTTCCTGACAGAAGGTTGTTGCCAAAACACCACTTTATGGTGCATTATCCAACGTGTTTGAGAGAAGTTGGGCCACTCATACATGTATGGTGTATGAGGTACGAAGCGAAACATCACTATTTTGGCCGTGTTGCAGAATCTGTGCGTAATTACAAAAACATTTGTAAATCACTTGCCAAAAAACATCAGACAGCACTAACGTTCCATCTTCAGTCAAACCATCCTTTGGAATATCTGGAGGTTGGGCCAGGTAGTTCACTACTTTTGTCAGATTTAGATGAAAATATTGGACAGATTGTGCAAGAGCAAATCCAAGTAGAGGATCTTTCTACTGAATTATTTGATGCCAACTGGGTTAAAGTACATGGAACACATTATCAGTTGTCACTTCTGGTCTGCCATGATGTTAGCGAGCTTCCTCTGTTTGGTCAAATAGAGCATATCATTGTACACAATAGCACTGTATTTTTTGTACTTGTCCAATTAGATACAGTGTATTACAATTCACACTATCATGCCTATGCAGTAGAATTTAGTTTTCCACGTTGTCATGTAGTGAAGAATCAAAAGGAACTTGTTGACTACAAACCACTAGATTTGATGACAACTTTGTCGAAGACAGACTCGAGGAAGTATGTAGCACCAAGGCATGTACTTTTTAAGTAATTTAAAGCTTTCAAGCTAATGTCTGGTTTTGCTTAGTGGTATCAATTGGTTTTAAAAATAATTTTGATCAATAATATTTTGGACTCTTAATTGTTAACATCTTTAAATTGGTTAATTCGAAACCAAATTGAAGTCAAATAGCTGTTGTATATTTTCTTTTTTTTTCTTACAAGAAAAACAATTCTATGATGTTTGTGCATGAAAGCCAGTGAACTAGAAGTGCATGGACTGATTTTTGTTGTTGTTGTTTATATCCTGTTGGAAAAACGAGCAGCGAATTAGTTGATATAGAAATGCATAATTTTACTTTTTGATTTTTTCTCCCAGGAGTAAAATGGGAAATACATGTTTGTAAACAGAAAGCTGTAAAAGAATGTTCACCTATATTAGAATGAATGTGGAATTTATAGTGTTTTTTTAATGTTTTTGAAACATTTGTTTAACCCTTTACAAGCAGTGAAGGAGATAAAAATCCCCTGAAATAATTAAATCATCCTGAATCTCAATGGTTGCAGGCCTGTGGTAAAAAAAAATCTTGTTAAACAAAACTGCTGGATAAGATTTGTTAGTTTTGCTATTGTTCTTGAAGGCTGCTTCCTAGCATAAGACATTAAAAAGCCTTACTATAATTAGTCTGCGAGCACAGACCATTGGCTTCGGTTTTGCAATTTGCATAGTGCACGATGTAAAATGGAATATGTTTGTAAACAGAAAGCTGTAAAAGAATGTTCACCTATATTAGAATGAATGTGGAATTTATAGTGTTTTTTCAATGTTTTTGAAACATTTGTTTAACCCTTTACAAGCAGTGAAGCTAGGAGATAAAAATCCCCTGAAATAATTAAATCATCCTGAATCTCAATGGTTGCAGGCCTGTGGTAAAAAAATCTTGTTCAACAAAACTGCTGGATGAGATTTGTTAGTGTTGCTATTGTTCTAGCATAAGAAATTAAAGTCATACTATAATTAGTCTGCGGGCACAGACCATTGGCTTCGGTTTTGCAATTTGCATAGTGCACGATGTAGAGTCTGCATTTAGAGACTACATATACACATACAGTTATGCTCCCTTTAAGGGATCATGATATGAGTGAAAGTAGTCCTCTGACTGCAGACTCTGAAATATGCACTACGAAACTTGCGAAAAACCGAAGCCGAGAGTCTGCCTGCAGATTATACTAGCAGTTTCCAAGGTTTTTTTTTTTTTGGGGGGGGCACTCTGTATATTTCATATGAAAAAGATTCTGTGATATTTTCCTTCAGCATGCATGTACTAGGATTCAAGGTGAAATGTGTCAAAATTCTTATTAGCTACATAATTCACTCTGATGTAGAAGCATAATGTTTGTTGTTTTTTTTGTTTTGTCTTCATTTATACATGCATTTTGCATCCTGTTTAGATTCTATTTATTAGAAACGACTTTGATTTTTCATTCCTTGAAAGGAATTATGACATTGTTTAAAGTTTTTATATTGGAAAATTTTTAGTTACTTGTTTCATCCTTTTTTTTTTTTACTTATAAGGGTGGATTCATAATAACAGATTTTGAATGATTTTTAGTTACTTGTTTCATCCTTTTTTTTTTACTTATAAGGGTGGATTCATAATAACAGATTTTGAATGATTTAAAAAAGTGTGTTTTGTTGTATTCAGACAAATGAGTCACAGATTTTGAATACATGACAAAAGGATTTAATGTTGAACCATACAAGATAAAAACGCTAAGCATCATTGATTTTCAACATGAATGAAAACAAGTTGTTTAATTTATTGATTAAACAAGCACCATGTGTTTTTGTTTACGAAAAAAAATTGTTTCTTTTCACTTCTTGTGTGTATTTGAATATTTTCTGTGCATGTGTTAAGATGGAGTGAGCTGGAATGAATTGTTGGTGTTGAAAGAATGGTGTGTTGAGTTTTTTTAAACACTGAGACTAGCATTGAATTGCAATACCAAGAGTAGAAAAGTAGTAGACCTTTAGTGTTATATAACACCAAAAATAGGATTTATTGCAACACCGAAGAATGGTGCTGGATTTTATATTAACACCATAAATAGAATTGGGTAGAATTAAAATTATTTCATTCCAGGCGGTGGTGTTAAATAACACCAGAAATCAGATTCATTGTTACACCAGAAAATGGTGTAGGATTTTATATTAACACCAAAAAATAGAATTGAATTGCAACACCAAGAGTAGAATTGAATCATTCAAATCCAGACCTTGGTGTTAAATAACACCAACTGGTGTTTTCCGATATAGATACCGGAATGGTGTTAATATTAACACCTATGGTGTTGAATTTAACACCACTGTTTTTGCAGTGCAGAGAGAGGAGACCAGGAGCAATTCATGCGAGAGCTTTTCAAATCCGCTAAGAGTCTACTTGAACCAGTC
>JAVYIG010016580.1:0-30494 GCA_035222895.1 Strongylocentrotus droebachiensis | reverse complement strand
TTGATAAGTGCCCCTTTTTTCTCTCTAAGAACTGCCTTTTCCTTTTGTAATAACTACCCGTTTTTAACTCGGATAGGGGCAACTTTTACTTTCATGTGCCCATTTTCTTTTCTAATAGGTGCCCCTTTTCCTGATGATATGTGCCCCCATTATAACAAAAAATAGTCCCTTCCACTTTTGAAAATGCCCCTTTTCACCTAGAAAAAGTGTCCCTTTTCATTCTCATTAGTGCGTCTTTTCAAGTCTGATAAATGACCCTTTTCAAGTACGGGAAAACACCCCTGTTAACTTCAGAGAAGTGCCCCCTTCACGGTTCGGCATTGCCCCTGATCAAATCTGAGAGACGCTCATTTTACTTTGACAAGTGCCTCTTCCCTTTTTGTAATAAGCCCTTTTAGTCTCTGATAAGTACCCCGTTTTTTTTAACATGGGCCTCATTTTGTTTTCAATTTCACCTTCCATAAAAGCCCACTTTCACCTCCGATAAATGCCCTTATCGAATTCTGAATCTGTACCTCTTTTCTTTAAACAAATGCCCAATTTCCTTTAGTTTAAGTGCCCCTTTTAATATCCGATCAGTGGCCATTTCAGGTGCGATTAGTGTCAGTGTGGCATTTTTCATACAGGTAGGTAAAAAGGGGCATTTTGAAAAATGCCTGATTTCCATCTTTAACTGTACTCCTGTAGTTACGGCAGATCCATACCTCCCCCCCAAACCCGTTGGATTCACCTTGTAATATGACGACCCCACCAATATCTACCATATCTTCGACGGTAACAGAAAGCACAGTTCAAACAGCAACTTCAAGAGAAACTTCCAGTATGTCTAGTGAGTGTTTATATTTTTTAAAATTGTAATATAGTTGTCATGAAAAAAAGATGCAGAAAATTGAAGGAAGTCTAGAAGTTTTAGATCGCCGTATCCTAGCCGTAGAGCAAATGTGACCTAGGCATTATGCCTAGGTCACATTTGCTTTCCGTCTAGGATACAGCGGCCGTACACCCCCGAAATCGAAAGACACTTGCGGCGGTCGTAGAGAACCCGCGGTAGCCTCAGGGCTACCCTAAGCCCTAGGGTGTATCCCTATCTTTACAGGGCTTACGGGTCGCCATGGGATTATAATGCGGAGTTATATCTGGTTTCATTTATAGGTTAGTCGTAGCGATAAGACACGCCTTAGCCATGTCGTATAGCGGCTCCACGGCGACCGTACGTCGGGCGTACGGTGGCTTTGAATTTTATATACTCCAGGGGTGAAGCGGTTGCAAGAGACTGGCCGCGCGGTTGGCGTATGGTCCCACCTTCGACCGCCTTGCGGGCATCTTGCGACTACCTTGCGTCTGCATTATTTTTTTCAAAAATCTACGGCCACCGCAGGGACGCCCTAAGGCGACCGTGCGCCATCACTTCAAAGGCCGTACGGCAACCGCAGATTTTTTTGTCTCCACAAATTAAAAAAACAACGTGCGGCTACCATAACATAACGTGATAACGTGACCGCTACCGTATGTGACCTTGGGAATGCTGCGGCGGCCCTATAATTGCTATTGGTCGTAGCTATTTTAGACCGCACGGCCGCGGCGGCAAATGTGACCTAGGCATAAAGGCTTTATCTGATACGAGACGATAAACCGCGCCTTTTTCTCTTCTGTTTTCTTCAAACGTGTAATTGGATGGCCACTGCATGCAAGACAGGTCAGTGTGTATTCACTGTGTTCTGTGTTTTAAAGCCCCACTGTCCTACTTGTATCTATACTTGCTCCCTCTATATAGAAAACAATGCCTAATCGGTGACCATAATTGTTCCCCATGATCCTCTTTTTCTTATGTTAATTGAGAGCTGAATTGATGAAAGAGCCACCTGCCATTGACCACGCTGTGTGGTCTAATCCCTCCCAGCCAAACTAGTACAACCGGCCTTTAAGTTACATAAATGTGAAGTGAGCTACATTTACGTCGTAATAAATAAAAATACAACCAGAATACTCAATGGTTAACCACGACATTTCTGAACGATGATTATTGACCTATGAATTGCGTGTTGCCTGAATTTACCTCTGACAAAGGAGTATTTTTATTTACAGAAACCATCACCTCTGACGGAGGATCGACCACTTTCATCGAGACCGGTCTCACTGGAACGGTAACTGGACCTGGTCTAACCAGCGCATCATCGTCTCCTCCTGTAGGAAGTACCACGAGTAAGCAAGTTGTCAATGCTTTAATTGGCATTAAGATATACCAATGTCTTACCCATATTTCCAGAGAATTTTCAGAGAATGAATAATTTTTGCAATGCAGTGAATAATATTAAAAATAACACAATCATTTTTCATTTAACACGATGTAGCGAACATAAAACAGAGAAATCTTGTTTATTGACATGTTCGCATCTAAACGTATTTGAGTGGGTTATAGTTAATACCTCGTATACAAAAAGACACAAAGAAAGGTAAAGATAGCGATGATTCATTTATGATAGTGATGATAATGGTAGTAATAAAAGTTTAAACAATAATGATAAAAATCGACATTTGTATGGTGCCTATTTACAACTTCTAGAAGAAGAGTCCAAAAGTGTGCCGTAGTCTTTACCTCCACCTCTGGACACGATGGAAGTATGCATTTACTGCTCTTCTCTCACGTATCCAAACACCTACCTCCTGGACATCCTCCCCTGGATAACCACCCCCAGTTAACTACCCGCTAGGACAACTACCCCCTAGGACAACTACCCCCTAGGGCGACAACCCTCTTGGACGACTTCCCCCGGGACAACTACCCCGGACAATTTTCCCCAGACAACTAACCCCTAGGACAACTACCCCGAACAAGTACCCCAGACAATTACCCCCTAGGACAACTACCCCCCGCATAACTACCCCCTAGGAAAGCTGTCTGGGGGATAGTTGTCCTAGAGGATATAGTTGTCGTAGGTGGTAGTGGTTTGGGGCTAGTTGTGCCAGGGGTAGTCGTCCTAGAGGGTGGATGTCAAGGGGTGGGTGGGTGTCCTAGAACCATTCTCTCAAATCCATCTTGATAACTAGTAACGATGTTAGGTACTTGTTTTACACACAGCTTCGTATGCAGCTATAGGCGGTGGAGTTGCAGCAGCAGTGGTAGTATGCATCATTGTCATCATTCTCGTGTATAGATGCAAGTGAGTATGGTTACCTTCTAAGGTTGTGAATTAATAATGATGAATAATGTCAAGTATAGACTGCATAGCCAGATGAGAATCCAATTTCAATAAATCATCAGTGAATTGTAGTATTTAAGATTATCTCAAACAAATTAAAGCTTGAAATATGCAGTTATTAGATTTTGTGCAACAGGATCATCCACTCTTTCAACATAGGTCACTTCATAGTTCAACATGTTAAAGCGAGGTACAACTTTTTTTTTTTTTGGGGGGGGGGGAGGGGGTGGGGGTAGAAAAGGAATTACAGCGAGATAAACCCTCTGACAAAGACCCAACCAGTAACTGTTGATCGTTAATCATAAAGAGAACTGGGGAAATAATTCGTAAAAATTATCCTACCCGGCCATGGTGTCTGAAAGAGGCTGTTTATTGTCCTTACTTATCCCCCCTCCGTAGGTGTAAGCCAAAAGAGAATAACAAATATGGAGTCGGTCTCGAGGATATGGCCTGTGAAAAAGCCCCGCCTACTGAGTATGAGACTACGATTATGGCTTTTCCCGACGCTTCTGGCAGTGATACTTGGCGCATGAAAATGAAGGTAAAATGTCCAGGATCGAGCCGCTTAAACCATGATTAGCCTCGGATCTAGGACTCATACTTCATCTTTGATTAGGAACTCTACGGGTTACCTCTTTATCAATCTTCTTGTTTAAAGGTACTATGTCCCATTTGCAGGCCAAAAAAAATGAAAAGGTTAAATTCCAGCAGCATTTGAAAGATAATAATAATCTAAAGCTTCCCTAAATAAGGTGGGGCTTGAAAATGTCTTCAAGTGGGAAAATAACGGCTATTAGTTGTCAAATCGACTTAGGAGCTTTAGAGCCAATAAGTAATAGTCTTGATTTTCAGACCATTGTACCGAATGGTCTGACGTTTTATGCTGCGCAAAGATGCAATCAGTTTAATGTTGGCCATCACAAGAAGTGGGTTATTGATGTAGACAATTTGCTCATGTACCCTTTACAGCTCATTTTATGTATGTTATTACCAAAGAAGAAAAAAAAGCCAGTCAGTCAATAGTGTCTGACAGTGAAGTCTAGCAAGTAAACGGGTTTCCTTGCATAATTTGAATATTAGGACACTGCTAACGTTTACATTTTACAGATAGGACATGCATGACATATCCATAATACCTGCAAAGTTCTACATAATTTGAGGTTGGCTACAAAAGGGACATAGTACCTTTAAAGTCCGTATGTATGTCTTTTCTAAATCATTTGGCACTGGATATTTGAATAATATTTCATATACCGGCTTGTACAGTTGTAATCTGTGATCAGGTGCAATCGAAAAAACTCAATTTTATTATTCCACAACTCCGAATTTTATTTACTGATAGACTTTTTATAGTGGCTGCAACATTGTGTTTTGTGTGTATTTTGTGCAATTACGAATAACAGCCCGTTCAGGTATCAACAGATAACTGTTTACGGCTTGTCACACCAGCAGTCACTGTAAGGAGAGTCCAAAGTAGGTCAATCAAATTGGTTCACTGCTGCTCAGATGATGCTATGTATCAATAATGTATTATAAAGAAGTAACAATATATGAAATTAGTGAAACACATAGTATGGAAGTTTACACTTATTTGGAGAAAGGCGCACGGAACAACAGAAACTAGATCTAATATCAAGCCTGACTCTACCAGAAAAAATAAATGCTTAACAAAAATGTGTTACTGCACTGTTCTCTGGCAGTTAAAGGATGATCTCCAGCCAACTCTTCAATTACTGGTGCTCTATTACACGAGTTGATTCATCTATTCACTAGCCATACATGTCGCCCCAGTCAGATATATGATACGTGTCAAGCATCCTTAAATCTAATGCGCCTTTAAAAACACTAAAACTATTGTCTAATAGACATCGAGTAGTTGTGTACTTGGCTCTGGAACTACCACTCTTGATCTTTCCAACAACTGCATTGGGAGGGTTGTTTCACAGTCGTATTGCAGAGTGAAGGTAACTCCTGTCAAGAGTAGATATTCTAGCTTTAGGCATTGCCAGGACGTGACGAGGCATACATGTACTCGTTCGGATATTGCTTTGTATAGTGAACATCGTCGCATTATGTGAACAACATTTCCAACTTTGCATCAAATACGTAATCAGTTTTCTTGAAAAAATCCCCGAAAACGCACCCCGCAAATAGATATGCTAATGTGATCCATTTATTTTACGATTATAATACTTTCAGTTTCTTTGATAATACTATATAATATTCATTTTGTTTTAGTTGTTCCAATTTAGCTCCACTAAATATTGGATATTAATGTTATTTTATCATTAAGGACGACCAGCAAGGCGAGATCGAGAAGGAAGCCTTCACACCTCAAATGGTAGAGTATGAAAACACGAAAGGCAGAGACAACCCTGGATTCATGGAACCGGTGCATATTTACGAAAGCATGGCAGCCGACGCCAGAGGAAAAACCGCCGTAACTTTGAAGGAGGCATAATATTTGAACGGCCAGGAAGATGGTGGGGATACAACCGAAATGGTGGAAAATGACTTGTTTCGATGACCAGTCAATTCTTTAAATGTGCTTCTGCACTTTTTCTCTCCATGTTTTATATCATTCTAATATCTATACAGTGAATGCTTAATTCTGAAACTAGCATTAAGATCATTTGATAAAGACGCCGTATGCCTTATTGGGTGGTTGGTTGGTTTAAACTAACTACTATGGAAGCACGTAGCTACCACGGGACCGATGATTTTCAGTTCTCTCTGAATTAGTAATGAGGATTAATGCCTTACCAAAGGGTACAAGTGGATCGACGTGATTTCGAACCCTGGACCACTGTTTACCATTTAGCCATCGTGCGTCTTTTGGAAGTTTACACTCCACGAATTATGAATGGATGTAGCATGTTGATTAAAAATAAAAACGGCGGAAAATTAATTATCTCTTCCCTCAACGAAAATAAATGACATACATATTTGGGAAAACCGCTATTCATGAAAATATGATTTCCTGTTTCCAGTATGAAATAAATTCGTATTTTGAATTTTCCGTCCTTGAAATGTATATTTCTTTGATAATGTCTACAGTTAACATTAAACGAAGCATAATGTTGTTATGATTTTTTAAATATTTTGTTCATATATATATATATATATATATATTTCTTTTTTGTACTGTAGTAGAGCATTAGAGCTTACATGAATTTGAAGGATGGTTTTCTATATGAATCAATTGATGCAGGCGTTCCTAACAAAACATCTTGTAATAGGCCTTGGTAAATACTATTTTCTCGCTTTTTCTAATGAAGTTGCTAAAGAAATACACACATACAAACTGCATATTGAACACTTGAAAGTATGGAGGTATTAAAGTCAAAGAATCAAGATAAAAGCAGAGGCCAACTATATCATAAGCAAGAATGCTTGAGTCGATATAGCAGCCGTTGTCAAATTTCAAATATCATTTGCTGTCAAATGCCTGCATTATCTTTATGACATTCCTGAAAACCTGTTACCAAAACCAAGCAACCGAAGAGTGGACACAATTGTTTTCAACCATAAACTTGCATGATCCAACACTTTGACATTTGTATGTTTTTCCCAGATTCTGGGACAACCTTCCAGAGGAAGATAGCATTTTAAGCCTTGATTGATCAATCTCCCTATTCTTCAGTGCACTGCGCAATTACTTGTTTGATTTGTCTCCCATCAAAGAGGCATACTATAATGTGTTTTCCCCCATTTTATGTTACTCCCATTTTTTCAATTAAGAGGTAATGTCCTGGCTTTATTCATATTTTTGGTCTATTTTCCCCGCAAAAGTCAAAATTTACGGGCATGTAATATTCATAAGTTATTAAAGTGATTGGTATCATCGTAGGAAGTTGAAAAAGAATTTAAAACAAACGAACAAATTAACTTGCTGATTTTGGATGTGAATTGCTTAAATCTATGTTGCAGCATTTTACTTTTCGACCATGTTTTGTTTTCTCAAATATTGTGAAATAAAAAATAGGTAATATGAAATTTATACTGAGGGATTTCAACACTTCTTTGATTTGCTCGGATATAATTTCAAGATTTCTAAGTGATACTGTGTAATAATCCTTCTATAATATTTCTGGAATAACTACACACATTTGGATATTCCTTCATTTGATCGGTAAGAATAATCTGACTCATGACAAATAATTAATATCATTATTTCAGTTTTTAATAATCGTGATTCAAATTCTAATTTTGTGTCTATATTCTTTCTGTTTTATATTCATGTTTGAGACCAGCCAGTGAGGAGAGCATCTCGATATGATTCTCAATCATTTTAGGCAATCTACAGGCACTGGCTGGTACCCATTATCTTTTTCTCTGTATTGTATATACTGATGTCTGTGTTACATTACATTCTCTTGGATATCAAATAAATAAATGTATAAATAAATACAAAATAAAACAGTAATAGTAGAAGAATAAGTAGTGGTAGTTACACAATCAAAACTTGTATTATTATACTAATCATAATGATTATTACTGCCATATCATCGCAATCATTGTTATCATTTTGATCACAACATTCAATGTCATTTACACGTATTGGCTTGTTTTGAACGAGAACATTCAATATGTTTTGTGCAGCTCGTTTTTGTCACACATATTAATTGCTGACCGCGGTGAATATTTTTTAATATTTTTTCTCATGAATGTCTTAAAGGTACTGGCCCGAATTCACAAAGAAGGTTTGTCGACAAACCGTGGTTTTCGTACGTCATATGACGCGTTTTTACGCGTTTTTTTTACAAACCTGGTTGTAAAGAACAAAAGGAGGTTTGTCGACAAACCTCCTTTGTGAATTCGGGCCATTATGTCCCATTTGCAGGCCAAAAAAATGAAAAGATTAAATAACAATGGCATTTGAAAGATAATACTAATTTAGAACCCCCCTTAAAAAAAGGGGGCTTGAAAATGTCTTTAAGTGGGAAAATAACGACTATTTGTTGTCAAATCGACTTAGGAGCTATAGAGCTAATAAGTAATAGTCTTGATTTTCAGACCATTGTACCGCATGGTCGTACGTTTTATGCTGCGCAAAGATTCAATTAGTTTAATTTTGGCCATTACAAGAAGTGGATTATTGATGTAGACAAGTCCTTTACAGCTCATTTTATTATGTTATTACCAAAGAAGAAAAAAAAACAGTCAGTCACTCAATAGTGTCTGACAGTGAAGTCTAGCAAGTAAACGGGTTTCCTTGCATAATTTGAATATTAGGACACTGCTAACGTTTAAATTTCACAGATAGGACATACATGATATTCATAATTCCTGCAAAGTTCTACAGAATTTGAGGTTGGCTGCAAAAGGGACATAGTATCTTTAACATATATTCTTTGAGATATTCATTGAATTTTGCTCGTTTATCCAAAGTAAAAGTATTACATGGTGATGGGAAAATAATGTAGCATTCAAAAACCAATATACAAAATGTCGCATCGAAGGTCTTAAATTGATATAGACAGCGTGTGCCTTATTGATTGGTTGGCTAGATTTACCGGACTGCTGAGAAAGTAAGCCCTCTCCGAGTTTACATCCCATTATGTATGCATGGATGTAGCAGGTTGATAAAAATTGAGGCAAATTTTGTTCCCATAATGGAATAAATGCAGACGTATTTTTCTTTTCGCATCATCTTTTTCTTTTTCTTTCAAATCAAAAGGACCGTCAACATGGAACTCTCTTCCTCATTAGAGTAAAAAAAAATCGTTTCTTAATTCTTTTAAATCAAAACTTAAGGTTTTTTTATTCACATACTCTACAAAATAATTAATCCATCCTTTTAAACTTTTAAACTTTTAAACTTTTTAAAACTTTTTTAACTTTTAAACTCTTTTTTTGCCATAATGTCACTATGCTTTTCTAATTCCTTTTCAGTAAAAATTTTGGTATTTTAATAAGCTGGGAATTGCCTCGACAGAACCTTTATTTGTTTTTTTTGCAATTTCCATTTCATGTTCATTATCTATTTCCTTGATTTCTTACTCTTGTCTTTACTTCTCTTTTTAATTGTTTGTTTAAATTTCAATGTATACTGTGTATCCTACATGTAAATATGTTGTCAATGTACAATGTTTTTCAATGTACTTTTTTTTTAAATGGACTTGAATAAAATCAAATTGAATTGAATTGAATTGTATTTTTAATTTGCCGTCTTTGAAATGTTCGTTTCGTTATCAATCGCTTCAGTGTGCATTACAAGAAGCATATTTTTACATGATGTTTACTTTGGTAAAGCATTAGAGCATAAATGGATGCGAAGAATGGTTTTCATTATGAATCATAACATGAGTCATTGTATGTCGTTCATAGAAACCTTTGTGATGATCCAGGGTGATGAATATTATGATTATAATAAAGTTGCTCATCTACTTTGGAAAGAAGTTTTTTGTTATATTCATCTTTGCTGAGTCACTGCTGCCAAACGCAAAACGGGGCGGCAATGTTCTTAATGGCTCAAACTAGAGAGATGTAATTTTGAAATATAGGGAAAACTTTGAAAAAACACATGCTTTTTCAGTAATGATTCGGGATGAAAACAAATATGTGTGGATGAGAGTAGGATTAAATGAATTTCAAGTGACTGTAAGTCCTTCCTTTTTACATATCAAGTTTAATTAGCTACTAACACATTGCAGACAGATTATGATACTCTTTGGCGCATTGGACAGCCTGAATAGCATTACAAAATGGACTGTATCCTTATATAAGTCTAAGTAGCACCTGTACTACGATAGTCGTCCCAACATTCTATATGACACATGGACCTTTTTTTTTAATACTTTTTTCTTTGCAGTTATATATCCACACCTCACGTAACGATCGATACTTGAATATTTACATTGCAGGAAATAACAATATAGGCACCAAGCATCATATTGACATACCGATAAAAAAAATTCTTGTTGCACAATTCGAGTCGTTAGAAAACCACCGAAGCCTATGATCATGATATCAAACCATATTTAGAGGCACTTTATGTACTTTATTGTAATGTCATGCAGTTACCATGGGTATTTTGATGAAAACAAGCCTATTAAACAAATCAAGTCAAATTTTGATGGTGTTGTGATGTAGTGGATAAATCACCGGACTGTAGATCACAAGGCACGGGGTTAACATGCCAGTCCGGTACTAACATTCATTGGTAAGACACCAATCTACAACTCATTTACCTAACCTGGGTAAAGTGTGGTAAATGTACGTTATTGCCTTGTCTAAGAAATTACTGTCGTGGCTGGGATTCGAGCTCCGCACCCTGTTGTTCAAAGTCATTAAAGTCTGGTGACCGATTCTCTATAGATCAAACTACGTCTTTATTATTTATCTTCAATTAAAAGAGTTTTGCTTTCTAGACCTTTCTTGCTCATCAAGATAAATTTACTAGTTACTCTCGATGATGATAACTATAAGATAAATATTTAATACAGATTTTTATGCAGCTATAATCATTATATTCTTCATAGTCTATATATCTATACTTCTTTTCCAATTAAGTGTAAGAAACTTGATATTCTACAATATTGTAAATGATGTTTCATATTTCTGTTATTGCGATTAACTGATGACCTGATCCAGTAGAAGGAGGGGATGGAGGGGGGGGGGGGGGGGGAGGGTCACGCACACCACAGCAACAACAACAAATGACACATGTATTTTTTTTGTGTGACTTTTTTCTTTGCAGTTATATATCCACACCTCACGTAGCGATCGATACTTCAAAATCTACATTGCAGGAAATAACAATATAGGCACCAAGCATCATATTGACATACCTATAACAAAAATACCTATTGCACAATTCGAATCGTTAGAAAACTACCGAACCCTATGATCATGATATTAAACTATATCTAGAAGCACTTTTTGTGATTGTAATGTCAGTTACCATGGGTATTTTGATGAAAACAAGCCTTTTAAACAAATCAAGTCAAATTTTGATGGTGTTGTGATGTAGTGGATAAATCACCGGACTGTAGATCACAAGGCACGGGGTTAACATGCCAGTCCGGTACTAACATTAAAGTGTGGTAAATGTACGTTATTGTCTTGTCTAAGAAGTTAGTGTCGTGTCTGGGATTCGAACCCCGTACCCTGTTGCTCAAAGTCATTGACGTCTGGTGACCGATCCTCTATAGATCAAAATATTTCTTTATTATGTATCTTTAATTAAAAGAGTTTTGATTTCTTGACTTTTTTTGCTCATCAAGATAAATTTATTAGTTACTCTCGAGGATGATAACTATAAGATAAAAATTTTAAACAGTTTTTTTTTGCAGCTATAGGGTGTTATAGTCTTCTTTTCCAATTAAGTGTAAGAAACATGATATTCTACGATTGTAAATAATGTTTCATATTTCTGTTATTGCGATAAACTGATGACCTGATCCAGTATAGAAGAAAGGGATGGGGGAGGGGGTCAGGCTCACCACAACAACAACAAATTTTCAAGCCACCCAAATGTTCTTGCTAATTACAAATTATTTAAAGCGATGCATGTAACAAATGTGTGCTATAACTCACAACCCCCCCCCCCTCCATATTGGGCAAAGAAAAAACATGCCCCTGGCAGGTCTTTTTAGTTGTAATAGCTTCTCAGTTAATATACAGATACGTTGGCTAACATTAAAAGTGACAATATTAAACAAAATTAAGAAGCGATGCACGGCAAATCTAGCACTGCTGTTCAATTATGGTATGTGAACATATGTTTATATGCTCGTTTGCCGCTCGTGTTATTTTGCACTAAACAATAAACGACATTTGACTGAAGGATTGGTACTTTGTGCAACACAATGGCTTTGCCGCAGTAATAATTTCAGGTCTTGAAAAGCCCCTTAGCAAGGATTTTAACACTAGTATAGATTAATCTTGAGCTGGAAACATATATCCCATTACAAATAAAATGTGGCACAGGGAAACTGTTAGTATAGCAAAGAGGTTTTTTTAGGAAAAAAGAAAGAAATTCTCTTGACAAGAAAAAAAAAACCATCATAGCCCGTGACTCTCCGTTTTTTCCCCTTTTGACACTCCTCTTTGAAATTAGTCTCATGGTAGACAAGATTTGAATCGCAGTACAGTTCCCCTAGTTTATTCAGGCTCACGCTTCAATGACCACCCTATTCGTGTTATCCCACGAATACATAACAATTAAAATTCATTTTCAATAGGACGGGTGACATGAAAAGATGAAATGAGGAAGTTATGTAGAAAAAGATTTCGAACTTATGATATCTGTGACTCACATTGCTGTTTTAAGTTGGGAATATATGTATGAACACATTCGGTTTAGTAAGCCTCCTATCATGGCTGCTTCGAAATACCATGACGGATCTTTATATTTTATCTTTCTGATGCTGACAGTATCTATACTCTATACAGTAGAAGGACTATTAGTTGGTGAGTATAGTTTTATTCTTGTCAAATTTGGTCGGAGGCGAATTCTCCTCCCATTTTAAGTAGGCGTACTAAAATAACACCCCGATCTAAGCGACAATACAAAATATATCAAAACCTTCGCATTTTCGGTCTAATGATCAACACCTTTTACTACAACGCGCAGAGAGTGAATGAGTCTATCCATTAAAGTGCCGGGGGGAGGGGGGGGGGGGGGGGGTACTAGAACGATTTTTAATGTTAAGGCACCGGTTTTACTCTAAAATATGAAATGCCCCCCTTCCCCATTCTCAATTTCCGTTTCTTCTCTCGCTTTCTCCTACTTTCTTTTTCCCCATTTTTAGCTACCATCCATGGGAGGGGGGGGGGGGGGGGGGGGGGGTGGCGAGCGTTTCCAATGTAGATACGTCACTATACACGCAACTATTAATTTTATTGCTCTAATTATGAAGAATACATCTACGAATAAAATGTATGTTTTATCGAAATAATTGGTCCCATTGTTGATGACTTGGCGATGGATAGGCCTATATATACGTTACAATACAAATAAATGGGAAATGAGTTTAAAAGGGCAGCCTGTCAAATTATCAGTTAAATGAGCCCATGTCAAGTTAGACCTTTATAAATCAACATGATCAATCGCCCAACAAAGAAACTGACACAACTGAAACTTGTTAATCTTTCTGGTTAATGCACCTGTCAATTGTATGACCCACCCTATGGACCCCGGGGAAGGTGCGTCATGGTTGGGTCATTTACCATCAAGGTGTGACTCAGGGTACCGTCATTTTACTCCTATGGTCAGTCACAATATTGACGGTGGGGTGTGTCGATGTCAGTCACTTTACATAGGTGCGTCACTGAATAAAGTACAGTGTATTCACGGCCGCTAGCTGGTGCGTCATAATTTTGACCGAGGTACCGTCATTGGTAGCCTGAAGTTCGTCATAGTTTTGCCGCATATGTGCGTCATGGTATAGTAAAATCCGACGCACATTAGACAAGTGACGCACCATCCCCGGGGTTCATGGGGTGGGTCATACAATTGACAGGTGCATAACAAGACGCGTGATAATGAAAAGCATACCTAGTTGGGGACTCAAAGTCAGTTTGCCCCGACATACGAGTAAAACAGATTTGGTTCTCCCCGATTACTACATTCTGGAGTTGGGCGAACATTGTCTTGTAAATCATCTCACCTCGTTTGTCCGACGGTCTATTTTGGCTTGAAGCGACCGGTATATACCGAATATTACCTACACATAACATAAATAATATAGTATTACAATTGATTATTATAAAAAACTACACAAATGGTATTCCTAGAGCTAAATTGCATTGCAAGTTTTACATTTTAAATAAGTCAACGTTACTTAGATATAGGGAAGTACAACTAATAAACAGTAAATAGATTACAACTAATTAAGACTGACTGAATTAAAACTCACTAGTTCATATAATATGTATAGCACAGTATTTACGAGCTCTTGCAGCGCAGTAGAATATATCCACATAGTTATTGCGCTGACAAAATGAATATGTTATTATTATTATTATTAATTACGTATTCCATACTTGAATAAACATTCGAAGTTTCAAACATTATAAATTCGTCATTATTATTATTTGTTAAATAATCGTTATTTATTCACGGCTAACAAAATAACAAACAACCAAATTTGCGTTTATGTCGTGGCTTTATTAACATTTTGAGATGGACGCTTATTTTGCACATTTTGATTTTCTGTGTGTCATAACAAAATAACACAGATATATTGAATCATAAAAAATGCTTACAAATGCAATGCTAGGCCCCCCGCCTATGAAATCGAGTGATGCCTAGGCTAAACTTATATACATTAAGTCATTATATCAGCCCCCCGCCTATAAAATCGAGTGATGCCTAAAGTTATGCTAGGACCCCCGCCTATGAAATCGAGTGATGCCTAGGCTAAACTTATATACATTAAGTCATTATATCAGCCCCCCGCCTATAAAATCGAGTGATGCCTAAAGTTATAGAATATAGATGTATATATATACCAGCCTCTCCGCCTGTAAGATCGGATGATGCTTACAAATGCTAGGCCCCCCGCCTATGAAATCGAGTGATGCCTAGGCTAAACTTATATACATTAAGTCATTATATCAGCCCCCCGCCTATAAAATCGAGTGATGCCTAAAGTTATAGAATATAGATGTATACATATACCAGCCTCTCCGCCTGTAAGATCGGATGATGCCTAAGATTAAAGCGTGACACCCTGAGTTTGAAAATGTGTAGGTACAACTAGGTCCCCCCGCATTCAAATCGAATGGGGGCCGGAAAACTAAGAATTGACATGCGAACAAATTCGACTGAATATACATTGGCAACCCCCTCGCATGTAAAAATTGAGTGGGGTCGAAAATTATCGGATGACAATTATTGATCAATAAACTTATCAGTACCATGTGATTAGTGATTTACCCATACAAAACCGGGTAGGGGCGAAACCCAATGGGAAAAATTCCCCTACGGCCCACTTTCTTTGTGCACGACGCAAGTTGATGTGCGACCAGGCCAAATGCCCCCGGCTCTGCATTAACTTCATAAATCACTGACCAATTTATTACATAAACCCTATCCGTACCTTTCATACCTGAAACCCTAAATCCTTTCCGTACTAATACGTATACCTTGATAGATAGATAGATAATGGTTTTATTGAGAATAAAAGAGCAACAATGCATCGCGGCCTACAAGGCCGAATTGGGCAATGTTTTACAAATGTAAATTACAGTATATAAAAACATTCATATAAAATAACCTCAAATTATGAACTAAACTTGAATGAGTAGATTGGCTACTTCGAACCACCAAGCAATACTTAATTTATGCCACTAATATACTAAAAATACTTTTATTGGTGGAGATAATGGGGGAGGTGGTGGGAATGTTTTAGACTCCGTAAATTTTTCTTCTTGTCCATTCAAAATGAAAGCCATAACTAGAATGAAAGCCCCTTCGTGCTATTTTTAATTTGCTGGCGGTGTTTTCCGCGCTTGCTTGATAAGCGTACATACGCTTGTACATTTCCTTCCAATGTAATACAAAGTATTACATTTCCTAGCGCGTGAATTTCCCTCAAAAATGTAAACAACCTCTTGACCTACATTTTGTCAGCCTGTCAATAAACCATTTTAAATCGTTGTCTACTCTTTAAATTTTATTATTCACTGCTAACAAAATAACAAACAACCAAATTTGCGTTTATGTCGTGGCTTTATTAACATTTTGAGATGGACGCTTATTTTGCACATTTTGATTTTCTGTGTGTCATAACAAAATAACACAGATATATTGAATCATAAAAAATGCTTACAAATGCAATGCTAGGCCCCCCGCCTATGAAATCGAGTGATGCCTAGGCTAAACTTATATACATTAAGTCATTATATCAGCCCCCCGCCTATAAAATCGAGTGATGCCTAAAGTTATGCTAGGACCCCCGCCTATGAAATCGAGTGATGCCTAGGCTAAACTTATATACATTAAGTCATTATATCAGCCCCCCGCCTATAAAATCGAGTGATGCCTAAAGTTATAGAATATAGATGTATATATATACCAGCCTCTCCGCCTGTAAGATCGGATGATGCTTACAAATGCTAGGCCCCCCGCCTATGAAATCGAGTGATGCCTAGGCTAAACTTATATACATTAAGTCATTATATCAGCCCCCGCCTATAAAATCGAGTGATGCCTAAAGTTATAGAATATAGATGTATACATATACCAGCCTCTCCGCCTGTAAGATCGGATGATGCCTAAGATTAAAGCGTGACACCCTGAGTTTGAAAATGTGTAGGTACAACTAGGTCCCCCCGCATTCAAATCGAATGGGGGCCGGAAAACTAAGAATTGACATGCGAACAAATTCGACTGAATATACATTGGCAACCCCCTCGCATGTAAAAATTGAGTGGGGTCGAAAATTATCGGATGACAATTATTGATCAATAAACTTATCAGTACCATGTGATTAGTGATTTACCCATACAAAACCGGGTAGGGGCGAAACCCAATGGGAAAAATTCCCTACGGCCCACTTTCTTTGTGCACGACGCAAGTTGATGTGCGACCAGGCCAAATGCCCCGGCTCTGCATTAACTTCATAAATCACTGACCAATTTATTACATAAACCCTATCCGTACCTTTCATACCTGAAACCCTAAATCCTTTCCGTACTAATACGTATACCTTGATAGATAGATAGATAATGGTTTTATTGAGAATAAAAGAGCAACAATGCATCGCGGCCTACAAGGCCGAATTGGGCAATGTTTTACAAATGTAAATTACAGTATATAAAAACATTCATATAAAATAACCTCAAATTATGAACTAAACTTGAATGAGTAGATTGGCTACTTCGAACCACCAAGCAATACTTAATTTATGCCACTAATATACTAAAAATACTTTTATTGGTGGAGATAATGGGGGAGGTGGTGGGAATGTTTTAGACTCCGTAAATTTTTCTTCTTGTCCATTCAAAATGAAAGCCATAACTAGAATGAAAGCCCCTTCGTGCTATTTTTAATTTGCTGGCGGTGTTTTCCGCGCTTGCTTGATAAGCGTACATACGCTTGTACATTTCCTTCCAATGTAATACAAAGTATTACATTTCCTAGCGCGTGAATTTCCCTCAAAAATGTAAACAACCTCTTGACCTACATTTTGTCAGCCTGTCAATAAACCATTTTAAATCGTTGTCTACTCTTTAAATTTTATTATTCACGGCTAACAAAATAACAAACAACCAAATTTGCGTTTATGTCGTGGCTTTATTAACATTTTGAGATGGACGCTTATTTTGCACATTTTGATTTTCTGTGTGTCATAACAAAATAACACAGATATATTGAATCATAAAAAATGCTTACAAATGCAATGCTAGGCCCCCCGCCTATGAAATCGAGTGATGCCTAGGCTAAACTTATATACATTAAGTCATTATATCAGCCCCCCGCCTATAAAATCGAGTGATGCCTAAAGTTATGCTAGGACCCCCGCCTATGAAATCGAGTGATGCCTAGGCTAAACTTATATACATTAAGTCATTATATCAGCCCCCCGCCTATAAAATCGAGTGATGCCTAAAGTTATAGAATATAGATGTATATATATACCAGCCTCTCCGCCTGTAAGATCGGATGATGCTTACAAATGCTAGGCCCCCCGCCTATGAAATCGAGTGATGCCTAGGCTAAACTTATATACATTAAGTCATTATATCAGCCCCCCCGCCTATAAAATCGAGTGATGCCTAAAGTTATAGAATATAGATGTATACATATACCAGCCTCTCCGCCTGTAAGATCGGATGATGCCTAAGATTAAAGCGTGACACCCTGAGTTTGAAAATGTGTAGGTACAACTAGGTCCCCCCGCATTCAAATCGAATGGGGGCCGGAAAACTAAGAATTGACATGCGAACAAATTCGACTGAATATACATTGGCAACCCCCTCGCATGTAAAAATTGAGTGGGGTCGAAAATTATCGGATGACAATTATTGATCAATAAACTTATCAGTACCATGTGATTAGTGATTTGGAGGCATAATTTGACAAATTACCGCCAAACGAGAATATATTTATATATGATCGGCCGCCAAATCACAACGTTGTCATCAAACGATTTTTGTGCACTAAGGGAATATCTATGCCTAACTATTTACACTTTGGTGAAATTAACATTTCAATTGGCCAAATTAACCAATGTACATGTACAAGCATGTACTTTTTCGCCCTTAAGCTAATTTATAACCCTATAACAGACTACAGAGTATCGTAATAAACTTATCTCTACAACACCGGCACATCATTATGCCTAATTCATTCCCCTCAAAGAAGTGACTAAACCGTTAATGCCCATTTCGAAATGAAGCATTCGCAAAACTGGTCATTTACCAATGTCCACCTAAACCTGCCCCATATAACCATTATTTACTCTCCACAACTTTGTTACTCCCAAAATAAGGCACTCTTATCCCAACAACAAAAACATGATCTTGCGGTGCCGGACTCAAACTTTTTTGCGGGATTTACTTTGCTACCCGAACAGACTTAAACATTGAAATATAAAAACGCTGAAATATAAGAACACTGAACTATAAGAACATTGAAATATAAGAACAAACAACGTGTTTTGTAACATTATCATTGTTTAACTACTTGGATGAACCGAGATAGGACAGGCCCTCCTTCAGGTCAGTGATAAACCTGTCCAAACCCTCATTGGAGAGATGCAATCCGTCCGGCCTATATAAAGCCCTATCCTTATGCCTTATGTCGGGGTGTGAAATGGCCTTTCCCCCATTCCTGCCGGCCAAGGCGCGAGCGTATCGGTTCGTGGCCCTCCTTCTATCGTCTAATTTTTTCTGCTCTTCCGGACTACAGCATTTATATTCTACCCGTTCTAGAATGTCAGACCATATTATTGTCGTCTCAGTGTTCGATGTGATTAATCTGTTCACCGCATTCGCCATCGCCCTCTTCGAACATCCCTCTATGTCATTCGTGCCCACGTGTAACACTAAAACGGTCGGCTTCGTCAGGCCACTGGTAATCGACTCTAGCCATGCGTTTGTTTGGTCCAAGCGAAGGCCCCGCTTTCCAGCCCAATGGATGACCGTCCCCAAATCCATATCGGCGCAGCCAGTCCGCTCCGCCCTGCGATGGGCCCAGAAAAGGATAGAGTCGCCTACTAATACTATCCATATTTGTTCTGTGGACAAAATAAGAAAAGAGGACTGGGCAGCATTTTGTATTCCAAAGAACATGCATTAATGTGAACTTGAAATCCCATTGTATTTTCTTGCTCTTGTTTTGCATGTATGTTTGTTGTCTGCTTGACTTCGTTTTCATTTTCACGTTGTAGCACCATTATGATTATTACTGCTATTATTATTATTAGCTTATTTAACCTCTCGAGGCGAGGGACTTATTCATCTGTATATTATACATATATTCATTCCTGTGTATGCGGCCTCACCCTTACATTATTGACCTCATCATTCACTCTGTTATATTTTGTACGTATACCTGGCGAATCAAATCAAATCAAATCAAATCAACCCCAACGGTACTTTGCAACATTGCTCATATTTAAACAACCATATCAATATATCTGCGATGCGCGGAGGAAGCCCATCGACCCATGTGCTGTATTTGGGCGTCCGAGCAGCCCGCCATAGCAGCGGTTGTAGCCGCACCTATACGAAAAGAATGGGAGGAAAACTTCGCCGCCAACATATCCCTGTATGACATGCATCTCTTCATCATGGCACTGAACTCATGCCTGGTGAGAGGAAGTGAACCATATGAGCAAAAGAAAGCCTCCCCACTTCCCGGGCGCATTTTCAAATATCTAAGGACCGCCTTTACGGGACAACTACCCGCCTCAATTTCGTGTATTGAAATGGTGCAACCGTTTCCCCTCGGATCAGTTTTCGATTCCCTTAAAGAGAGACTCACCCGGCGATGTGGTGCACTGCCGGTGACTGGGCCACGTCCGTGAAACGCAGCATTCGATCCCGCCTATGCCGTGATGCCACTGTGTGATGTGCGACCAGGCCAAAATAATGATATGGACTCTCCTTTCTAATCAGGCCCAACGACAAAGGCCAGCCCAAAACCCGAGTATAATCCCGCTGGTCGCTCACGAGAAGAAATAATTCAGCGTTATATATCCAACTAATTATTCCAGTGCAGTGCTAACTTTAGTATTAATCCAAATCGTCTAATAATGTTTTAGACTCCGTAAATTTTTCTTCTTGTCCATTCAAAATGAAAGCCATAACTAGAATGAAAGCCCCTTCGTGCTATTTTTAATTTGCTGGCGGTGTTTTCCGCGCTTGCTTGATAAGCGTACATACGCTTGTACATTTCCTTCCAATGTAATACAAAGTATTACATTTCCTAGCGCGTGAATTTCCCTCAAAAATGTAAACAACCTCTTGACCTACATTTTGTCAGCCTGTCAATAAACCATTTTAAATCGTTGTCTACTCTTTAAATTTTAATATTAAGTGAGGAATGTTCACATTTCAAATAAAAATGTAGGCTGATATAACAAGTAAATACTGAAGATTCTAATTCTACTGTATTCATGTTCGTGTGTACATTGACTGTATATTCAACACTGATGTGTAATCGTCCATGACCTAGCATCGTTTATCTATTTATGAATGAACCTTCATTTAATCAGCAGATGTATGAGATTTATTGTATTATTACCAACGCTCCTTCTCTCCCCTTTCCTTTTCTTCTCTGCAAGTCACTCTTTTTTTATATTTTATTTGTATTGTTGTATCTAAGTTGATGGCTGCGGGCACGTCAAACTACTTTGCTTATTTCTGTAGCCCTCCTGCATCCAATGTATGTTAATTATGCATTCAATATATTTGTTTAATTTCGTTTATTATCTGTATAAAATTATATACACTTGAAATATTGTATTAGACCATATTATGTTCATGAAAATGTATGATGAAAAAAAGATGCAGAAACCAATAAATCATATCAAATCAAATCAAATCAAGATTTGTTTGATGAAAACTGTTCACAGCCTTTGACGAAAATAATTCACCTTATTACAATACTACGACTTGGAGTTACGGCTGGTTTCATTAACCGTCTTCCCATGTCCTTTGTTAACTAATAACAGATGACACAGTCACTTAAAGTAGTTAAGATGAAAATTGCGTGTTGAACTTCTTTATGATCCAACGGTAAAACAAGAGACTAACCCAACTCGTCGACACACTGTAAAAAATAATTTGTTCATTGGTAATTTTTACGTATTTTTTCCATGTAGAATTTACTTCAAAACATTAGTTTTGCCACTTACGCACTAAATTTAAGTCTTGCTAACTCAAACTTTCAATTTAGTAGAACATACGTGGAATATTTAAGTAAAATCAAATACATAAAAACTTTAAGCAATTTCAGCTTGTATTAATTTAGTAATTTTAACTCAAAATCAGAAATTATACGTATTACTCAAACAATTTATGTTGATTATTCTTATCTTTTTAAAGTAAGGACCGATGCAGTGCGTAATAGAAATATTTACATAATTTATGAATATTCATTAAGACCAAATTAAACTCTTTTTTAAATAAAACAATTCTTTTTTTGTGGTTGAATGAATATTTAAGGACTTTAAAACATTTAATAATTCATTTAACATGGCTAAGCAAAGACAAGACGATTTTTAATTGTTACCCAGTTCAAAACAAATCAAAACTTGATATTTCAGGAAATTGTCAAAAAAATTTCCTTTTAAGATGCTACGATCAAGTATATATAAAATTTGGAGCCTTTCAATATGTGTCGAATTGAAGCGTATGTAAATCTTAAATAGAAGTAGTGTTAGTGATTAGTGATTAATCTTAAATTAGAAGTAGTGAATGATTAGTGGATGTTACTTGTTAGATTAGATGGGTAGCAAATCGTGCAATATGTAATCCTATCATAGCTTTTTTTTAATTATCTAAAATGATTACAATACTTAAATTATTTACGTTAATGTAACTCGATTTAACTGAGTAAAAATTTATTCAGCAAAATAAGTAAATTCTACTTAAGATGCCGTAGGTAATATTTACTTAATAAAAATAAGGCAATTCTTTTCCTCAATTTTATTGAGTTATTTCGACTATTATTTTTTTACAGTGCAGGATGAGTTTGTATGTATAAACATCGGTCTATACATCAATCACACTTTGAAAAATACATTAAGCATGCATGTTTGATTCTGAACTATAATATACTGCATATTTATATGCCTTTTCACAATGCTAATCGATAATGCGGTTCCAACATTGTATCTCATAGATGTTCGACTGTCTAATGGCATCACGCCTAATGAAGGTACGGTCTGGTACACAGAGGACTGCCAGAACTGGACTAGAACGTGTGGATCTGGTCTAGGAATAAAGGATGTCATCGTTATCTGCAGACATCTTGGGTTTGCCGGAGCTAATCGGGCACTAACGACCTCACCATTTGGAGGACACTTTGATAACCAACCACAAACGATCATCGATTGCGGTGACTTAATATTCTTGTCTCGATTTGTAATGAACTTAAAAAAACCAAAAAAACAATAATATGATTAGATTTTCATTTGTGATGTTTTCTTATCACGACAATTGAAACAGCCCTATTTATTCCTTTAAAAATGCGTATTACATCTGGCAAAGATCTTGATCTACTGATTAATTGAACTTTATTCGTCAAGTATACATCATGAAATAGAAAGAATAACAATATACCACCATCACCATGGCCAAAGGATAAACTTATAAGCTAACAATTAAAATTAGCTTATTTCTAATGGAGTAATAACATATAATGGGTGTATACCATATTTTTTTATAAAACGATATATGAAGAATAAAGTCAGTTAATTAATTGCCGTAGCAACAAACAACAAACTCAGTTTCGTTGACAATCAACCATGCATGAAGTCTTTCATCTTATATGTTGTTATATAGGGCAGACAGCCAGTGGAACGGATTCGTTTGATAAACAGAACTTTGTTGTTCATGGCTCATTTTTCCTGATTAAGGCGTCATATGAAAGGGCAGAAAATGAAATTTTTAGAAAAGGGGTTTTCTCTTTGAAATTCAGATAATAATAATAATAATAATACAGCATTTATTATGCGCCATCGATACCGTTCGCCAAATGAATTTTTGATACCCTTTCTTCAAATTGTTTTTAATCACTCATGCGTGAAATATGCATCGTATGAGCTGCTTTAAATGAAATATGAGGATCTTTACAAATACGTGTCATTTATTATTCATAATTGTAATTAAGTTATGATAAAACTTCGACAATTCTCGGTTTATTTTTTTCTGGGACGCACTGTATATTCGAGGATTCTATGCGATAACCAAAAGCGCAAATATGGAAGCAGCGAGTTTTGGAAACATACTGCTACAGATGGCCTGAGGTGTTGCTAGAGGTTTTGTTGCAGTACTCCTTCTAGTACAGTATGGCTTTAATAGATTACGGAACTTGCACTGATCAACCGAGTCTCCATAAATCCCCATTATATAATGATCTCTACAAATATATTTTCCTGTCCGTATAACTTATGAAGTTATCTATTGTCCTGTTTTTATTTAAACAATTTATTTTATAGTTGGAAATCTTCCTCGAGGGGACTGCAAGAAACCTATATCAACCTGATTAAATAGCCCAATAAATATACAGTTTCATTATTATTTCTTTTTCTTTGATCCCTGACAGGCGAAGGAGAAGGAAACATAACAACTTGCACTTTGACAACCGTTACGGGATGCTCGTCAACGGGAGGAGCCGTGTGCTACGGTATTTTATTTAATGCAATAACATACTTTATCTCTGAGGCTGACATTTGGTTATGTTGAATACAGCACATACAAACATGCACGTACATTGCGGGGGCTTATGCATACTATTTGTTATCATTTTTATTTTGTTTCTGTTATTTGACCTCTACTTTTTGTGCGCCACCCTATAGAAGTTGTACATAAAACAAAGGGTGCCATGTTTATTATCACTTCAATTATTATTATTATTATCATTATTATAATTATAACTATTATCGTTAAGTAACTAATCTTCGATGGAATCATGTATCAAAATGAAATTGGAGAGATTTTGAGATAGGCGGGGCAGAATGGAAAATATTTAAAAATCATCGCAAACAACGCATTTATGTTATTCTTGCTAGAACACTTCGAACGCCTTTCATTTTTCTATGCTGCAGGTATTAACTACCTGGGCTGCTATGAAGATATGGTGGGTAGCCGTGTGCTAAACGACCAACAAAACACCAGCTTTGAAGGACTTACTATTGATAAATGTTTATATTTCTGTCGATCGTTTCCCGACATGGTGTTTGCTGGTTTGGAGAGTGGAAATGAGTGTTATTGCGGTGGTTCATCATCAAACTTCATCAAACATGGACCAGTCTCATCAGATAGTCAATGTCACTTTCCATGTGATGGTGATCAGTACCAGAGTTGTGGGGGGAGCGGTAATATCGCGATATTCAATCGTAAGTACACATGATTTCTAATCTAATTTCTACTAATCTATTTAAGAATAAGAAACTAAAAATATGGAACAAACTATTTGGTCTTTTTGAAAATCCCATCGCCTTAACTAAGTAACCTGTCTTTTATATTGAAGTTACATAGTTCAATAATTGAATTATAGTCTTTGAGGGACACTATTCTCTTTCTCAATATATAGCTTCCAACTACAATTGTAAACAAGTGACTGAATTTGTTTAATAGTGTTAATATATATAAAGAGTTACTTACCAAAAGATATGTCCGTCGAATTCTGCAGAAAACAGAGAAATTCAAACTACAATAATTGTTTTATTCATGGACAATCGATGATTTGACCATTCGTTTACGATAACTGTACTATTGCAGTAACGGCAGATCAAGACATTCCCCCAAAACCGATGGATTCACCTTGTAGTATGACGACACCACCAGTAACCTCCATGTCTTCGACTGTAACTGAAAGCACACTTCAATCGAAAACTTTACAGGAAACTTCCAGTATGTCTAGTGAGTGTCATGATTCTTGACATTTTAATATCGTTCTCCTGAGAAAAAAATTGATGCAAAAATACTGTAGCAAGTTCAGAAGCTTTCATGTTTTATGGGCCTTAAATTTAGTCGAAATCGATGCTTCAAGGCAAAGTCATGCTTTTATGTAAGCCCTCAGGATGCCGATATATAAATGAAAAAAAATAATACCACTAAATCTGGCTTTCTGTTATAATGGTCTTTTCAAAAAGTTCGATATACACAGCAACAACTGTATACGTTTTTAGTTATTCAGCTTGGATATTAGCCTAGTGTCGGGTACAGAACTTCCTTTCGTTGATTGTGATATTTGCAAACTTCCCTATGCAATGCAAATATTAGGCCCAATGAAGAACACATATCACCGCATACAGGCATATTGCGCTTGCTACTTCAACATAAAATCAATACACACACCGAAAGATACTTCCATCGTCCTGTTTACCATGCTTACTACTATTACTATCGCAAAGACTTTCGAGAATATCAATTTAAGTCAATTTCAATACCCTTGTCAATCATATGCTTTTAAATGTGTGAACATTTAATGACACATCGCGTAATCCGAACATGATTTATATGGACCGAAGTATGACGTCATACTGGCCAAGTTGCCAAGTTCGTTGGTACCAAACAAGTTTGTGCTTAACAATGGTGTGTTGATCACACCAGGCTCCCAAACACTAAGTTTGCCCTGCTCCAGCCCGTTGCTTGAATGATTTCCCGGTGTACCTCATGCGCATGCTCTGTTGTTCAGTAACCCGATCGTATTTGCTATGAGTTCATGGAATGTAAAGGTAAGGCTATTTCATATATGTAATTGTAATTGGTGATTTCCGACCACTGCATGCAACGAAGTTCCAACGTGTATTTACTGAGTTCTGGGTTTTAAGATACAGAAATGTGAAGGTTTCTACACTTACGTCATAATTCAAAAAACAAAACAAGAAAACGTAGTGGTTTACCACAACATATCTGAATGATGCTCAATTATTGCTTATAAATTGCTTGTTAACTGAATTCACCTCTGACCAAAGAGTTACTGTATCCACAGATACCATTACCTCTGACGGAGGACTGACTACTTCTACAGAGCCAGGCACTTCTCAAGTAGGACTGACTATTACCGCCAAAGGAACCACATCAGATTCTGACGCAGGACCAACCAATTCCACCGAGCAAGGTATTTCTGCAGGAGGATCGTTTGTTACCACCAATGGAACCACATCTGACGGCGAACCGACCTCTTCCATTGATACGAGTCTCTCAGGAACGGTTTCTGGACCTGGTCTAAACAGCGTCCCTTCGTCTCCTCCTGGAAAGAGTACTACGAGTAAGCAAGTTTTTGAAATTTGGATTGAAAATTAAGATATACCAATGTCGTATTATATTGGGAACATAATGTGACAAAAGTAAAGAAATCCCCTTCATGTATATGCATGTTCGCAACTACACAGGTTTTAATCGATACCTTTGGGCTATTCGTATAAAGAAAAAAAAAAGAAAAGAACAAATTCGTATAAAGAAGGAAAACGTAAAACAAGTTTAAAGTAGTGATAATCCATTAATAATAATGATGATAATATAGTCATTTGTATGGTGCCGTATATTAGAGCTTCTATTCCGAGGCAACAAGGAGAAATACATGTGGAAGAAGGAAACTCAGTATATTCGGGTGCCGTATTCTCTACCACCATTTCTGAACACAAAGAAGGTATGCATTTACTGCTCTTCCATTATATTTTTGTCAGTATTAAAATGGTAACGATGTTTGGTACTTCTTTTACACACAGCTCCATATGCAGCTATAGGTGGTGGAGTTGTAGCAGCAGTGGTGGTATTTATCATTGTCATCATTCTTGTTTATAGATGCAAGTGAGTATGGTTACTTTCTAAGGTTATAAATAGTCCTTTACATATTGAATAATGTCAAGTATAGACTGCATAAGTAGATGAGAATTCACATTAAGTAAATCGTCAGTATATTGTTGTATTTAAGATATTTCAAACAAACTTTTAAAAGCTTCGTATATGCATTTTTTTTTAGTATTTTGTTCGGGATGATGATCCTCTTTAAAAAAAAAGAGGCACTTCATAATTCAACATGTCAAAAGCGAGGTACGGAAGTCATGTTTTTTATGTGGGGGGGGGGGGATGAAATGCAGCCGGATATAATCTCTGACAAACACTTTACTGTTAATCATTAATTGCGAAGTGTACTGGGAAACAATTCATTTAGTTTTTTATAAATGTAATGCTTCCTGGGAGAAATTTCAATTATTAAACATATTTGTGGCTTCCACCCAGTAAATAAGATCGATTGATCGATCTGTATCAATAAGGTCGATTGATCGACCTGTATTGAAAAAACAAGTCAGAAAAAATCTTGGAACCAGCGGGATTTGAACCTGCCATCTACTGCTTGCCGGGCAGCGACTCTACCACCAGGCCATCACTGGTCCATGGCACAGTCACGATGAACTAGAAACAAATACCTAAGCTCTCCTGATTAATTCTGACTCATTAATATTCATTAGTCCGCCATAGGACAGTAACTTTTATAAATGTAATGCTTCCTGCCCGGCAAGCAGTAGATGGCAGGTTCAAATCCCGCTGGTTCCAAGATTTTTTCTGACTTTTTTTTTCAATACAGGTCGATCAATCGACCTTATTGATACAGATCGATCAATCGATCTTATTTACTGGGTGGAAGCCACAAATATGTTTAATAATTGAAATGTCTCCCAGGAAGCATTACATTTATAAAAGTTACTGTCCTATGGCGGACTAATGAATATTAATGAGTCAGAATTAATCAGGAGAGCTTAGGTATTTGTTTCTAGTTCATCGTGACTGTGCCATGGACCAGTGATGGCCTGGTGGTAGAGTCGCTGCCCGGCAAGCAGTAGATGGCAGGTTCAAATCCCGCTGGTTCCAAGATTTTTTCTGACTTGTTTTTTCAATACAGGTCGATCAATCGACCTTATTGATACAGATCGATCAATCGATCTTATTTACTGGGTGGAAGCCACAAATATGTTTAATAATTGAAATTTCTCCCAGGAAGCATTACATTTATAAAATAAAAGTTACTGTCCTATGGCGGACTAATGAATATTAATGAGTCAGAATTAATCAGGAGAGCTTAGGTATTTGTTTCTAGTTCATCGTGACTGTGCCATGGACCAGTGATGGCCTGGTGGTAGAGTCGCTGCCCGGCAAGCAGTAGATGGCAGGTTCAAATCCCGCTGGTTCCAAGATTTTTTCTGACTTGTTTTTTCAATACAGGTCGATCAATCGACCTTATTGATACAGATCGATCAATCGATCTTATTTACTGGGTGGAAGCCACAAATATGTTTAATAATTGAAATTTCTCCCAGGAAGCAATTACATTTATAAAAGTTACTGTCCTATGGCGGACTAATGAATATTAATGAGTCAGAATTAATCAGGAGAGCTTAGGTATTTGTTTCTAGTTCATCGTGACTGTGCCATGGACCAGTGATGGCCTGGTGGTAGAGTCGCTGCCCGGCAAGCAATAGATGGCAGGTTCAAATCCCGCTGGTTCCAAGATTTTTTCTGACTTGTTTTTTCAATACAGGTCGATCAATCGACCTTATTGATACAGATCGATCAATCGATCTTATTTACTGGGTGGAAGCCACAAATATGTTTAATAATTCATTTAGTGTAAACGAGTCTACCCGGCCATGGTGTCTGTCAGAAAGAGATTGTTTTTTCTACTTATTTATTCCATCCATCCGTAGGTGCAAACCGAAACAGGACCAAAAATATGCTGATAGTGACAAACGGCGCACGAACATTAAGGTAAACTGTCCAGAATCTAGCCACGAAACTTAGAATTTGGCATAGAATCTATGACTTATACCTTACACGGGCTAAGAGATCCATGGTTACTACTTGCAATTACTATTTTAAAGTCTGCTTGTGTGTTTTATGTCTTCAAAATCCTTAATACTTTGTTATGTTTGTCATCAGAATATTTCAATAACAACCCCTATAATAGTTATCCTCGCTCAGCAACTGACAAAACTAAATTAATTATTCCCAAACGCAGACTCTCGTCAATTAAACGAAGTTTTATAGTCTGTGGCTGCATACAGAATGTAGAACGACTTTTCATCAGTAAATCAGAATCATAACCTGTCTTCGTGTTTTCAAAAAATCCTTGAACACTCCCCCCTATACCCTGGTGATATAACACATTTGATATGTTTACTTATTTTTATAGGCTTATATGATCCTTGTTTGGCTTTTGATCCTCTTGTTTATTGCGTTAAGATGCTTTTTGTTTTAATTGTTTGGATATATCCCCTCTAAATGTTGGATATTACTATAATTATATCATTAAGGACGACCATCAAGGTGAGATCGAGCAGGATGCCTTCCCGGCCCAAATAAAGAGACGAATCACGCTGGTAGAATATGTCAACATGAAGGTTAGAGGCAAACCAAGAGTAATGGAACCAGAGTCTAGCTGCGAAAACCCGACAGACGACGCAGCAGGTGAAAACGCCGTAACTTCGAAGGAGGCAGAAGATTTTGACGGGTTGTATGAAGTGTCGATGAAACATCGTCCCGGACCTGATGGCAGAGAGGTGGCAAAGGATGCAGCGAGCATATATGCCGTACCAGAAAAGGGCCGAAAGAGCAAAGCGTCCCACGATGCATTAGCACAATCGCCTCCGGTTGAGTGCGAGGAGGATGCTGGGGATTTGTATGCGGTACCGGAGAAGAACAGGAAGAGCAAGGTGTCCCAGAACGTCCCAGTTCTTCCACATACAGATGACCTTGAAGCCATGTATGCTATGCCGAACAAGCCAAGGTTTAGGCAGGAAGATGATGGGGAGACAACAGAAATGGTGGAAAATGACTTATACGGATCGCAATGACTTTTCATTCCTTCAACTGTACTTCCTTAATATTTTTTCCTCTTCATGTTTCTTATATCATTCTTATATAGTTTATGCTTTATTCTGACAATGCATTTAAGGAAAACTTAACCCGAGAATAAACATAAAAGTAAGCAACCAAGTGACCGACGATTTTGATATGGTAATGAGGATTCATGATTAATACCTTCCCAAAGGGCACTAGTGCATCGACTTGGTTTTGAGCCCGGGATATCCCAGTTACGTCACCTCTGCTCTAGTACGACTGGTCCATCGTGGCTTTTTTGGAAGTTTACATTTAACGAAT
>JAVYIG010016579.1:0-30496 GCA_035222895.1 Strongylocentrotus droebachiensis | reverse complement strand
AAAAAAATAAGGAATCTGTCGCTTGTAAACAAAATAAGACGCCATTGTACTTTCAGCTGGATATAACGCGGTAAGTTCGGCGTTTCAAGAGGGAACAAATTCCGTCCATGCTACCATTCTGGTTTTTTCTTTTCAATTTGAAAGCCTGGTTTATTTTACTGTTAATTAACCCTATATCATGTGTATTTACAAACAAATGAATTTAGTTATCAAAATTGGTTTCATATCCCATTTTGAATAGTGTGAAATTCCATTACGTTTATTATACACCAAACTCATTATAATTTGATAAATAATAGCATTGCAATTATGTTCATTCTTTGTGGGATGTCGTCTGCTTGGGCAGTATTTGTGCATCATGTGACGTCATTAAAACATCTTTCTTTTTCTGGCGAATCTTTCGTATATCCCAGATGCTTATGGAAGTGGTTTTATTTGTATTTGTATAAATCAACCGATATGTAGCTGACCTTAAACTTGTACGATTACCACATGTTAGCTTACCAGTTTCTAGTGTTACATTATTTGACACATTTGTGATTTTCTTTGAATGTCCACTTTAATCTCTTACCTACAATGAAGGCGATGATATAAAGAGAGATAGCAGCGTACCCCTGGAAGAACCGCAGGACAGTGAAGACCCACCAGTTGGGTGAGAATGCTATAGCTATCCCCGAGATTAGCCGGACAAACATCAATACCATTAGAATCCACCATCGTCCAACTCTTCAAACATACAAGTATATAACAAAAGATGCAATCCACAAGCAATGATACAATTTTGTAAATGACAACGACCGTTAGAAAATGATGACATGTGATGTCGAAGGCGACGGTGGTTATAATAACGACGACGAAGATAATAAAGGCGAAGATGAAGATTGTGATGATGACGAAATGATGATGAAATGATGATGATGACGATGATGATGGTGCTGTTTATGATGATGATGGTTGTGGTGATGGCGGTGGTGATGACAATGATAATGATGATGATGAAAATAGCAATGATGACAAACGTAACGATGGAGGCGATGACGATAACGATGAAGATAAGGTGATAGTGTAGACTATGCTGCAGATGATTAAAATAACTTTACCGATCATTGTCACAATTACGGTAATCATTATGATCATAACTTTATGACGTATTTAAGGCAAACGTACCGCCAGGAATGATATGTACATGAAGGCTGATTTTCTTCAGAAAGTACAAATGAAGTATTTTGTGGGATGGCCTTTAAGCTATGTATGTTGCAATATTGTGAGAGATTTACATATGTTTCTATATACATGTATGTCTATACAAGTGTGCCTTTATAATATGTATAAAATCATATTTGTACACACACACACACACACGCACACACAAACACGCGCACACATTATATATGTTCATGTGGGCGATTTGTTCAACGAAATGGAGGGTGGAAACGATACAACCTGAATTAAAATATACAACGTTGTACATTTTAGATAATGATGTATATTTTACAGATAATTATCCAGTCAAAATTGAGATGTACAACATTAGGCATTTCGTAAAGGATACATTTAATGGAACACCATAACTGCAACATTAAAACCCCTCAAATATAATAGGATAATGACCGTTAAATTACAGCACCACAGCACCACGAAAACCCCGAACCCAAACCGCAACAGGCTAAACAAGGACATGCATGACGGATCCCTAAATCAATTGCTTACATATCCGCCAATGTTCCGTTGATGATTGAACCAGCTAGGAAACTGCCGTAGAAAACTGATTGGGATATTTGAGTCTGATCTTCCATTTCACATACCAGGTCAAACTAAGGCAATAGTAACATCATATGTATAATGAACACACAAAGAAAGAAAATGAGAAAGAATGATGTGTACATAAAGTACAATGAACTGATGTCCGTTGTACACGAAGCGGTTTTTTTTTTACTAACGTAGGACTTCGTCAGTGCCTGGAGTGGGTCTTGATAAACTGATATCATATTAAAACAAACAAGCGTGAAACGAACAGTGCAAAAACTGAGTTGAATTACTGGCGCAAGCAATCATCACCTTATAGACTTATTGATTGATTATCGTAGGTATTAACGCAACCTAAATTTTGAGTACTTCTTGTCTCACAATTGCTACTGTAATGCCGTAGACAGTACAGCCAGCGACGTGCAGTGTGATTGATAGTTGTAGATGCCTTGAGAGTTATGGGAGATCAAGTTGGATGATACATGACTAGCTTTAACTAGTAAGTAGGGTATAACCTGTCTTACTAGAGCACCTGTGAATGATGTTCTAGCTGGTCTTGTACCTTAAATTGCTGGAGAACGGTGCAGCAAGATCAGGCATTTTTTTCGCGGTAGGGCTAGTTCGTAGTTTAAGGTGTTTGATATGTGTCATCATGCCATTTTCTTCATGCTCGTGACAGCTCAACTGAACCACCACCCGAATAACATAGGGTGTGTAGCCATCCTACAGATCTATAACATATAGAACTTAAGGGCGGATGAGCTCATATGGAGCCAACGGCCAGCTACCATGGAAGAGTTTGGTACCTCACCATGTATATTACCATTTCTTCAACATCATGACGTACACAGAGAGAGAAAAACGAGATGCAAGCCTGACTGGTCCCCGAACAATTAGTTCTGCTGTAAATAGCCTTCGGGAAGAGTTGCTGCCTTTTGCAAATAATGGCCCGGTCCCACTGGCCGATGGACACAACACGTATGCATAAAGGACACAGCGGACGAGCAAAATTTCGGGGGTGGCTCCATCCGTTTTCATCCGCTCCAGAAATGGACAAAATTTGCGAAAATTTGCGAAAACAGAACGGAAAATAACGGACGTGGGTAGTATGTAGCGGGGATGTTAAACGGATGTTCATCGGAAGCCTAGCGGATGAAAGCGGATGGAAGTGGATGACAGCTTTGAATACTTTATATACAAGATGCATACGCTTACATCCTTTCTATTTCCGTGCTACTAACGATGTATAGACGTTCCATGTACCTTATCTTTCCTCCCTCTTTCCGTTTTCAACTGCAGCGGATGTGAGTTGCTTGGATGCCCAGAGGATGCAGAGAGGGTACAGCGGACGTTTAACGGATGATAACGGACATACAACGTTTGTTGCTCGTATTTGTCGCGGATTTACATCGTACACGGCGGAAGTTCATCCGTTCTAAAAGTTTTGTGCAGCTCAAAACTTTTTGCGCGGATGAAATCACAGTGGCCGGATGCTCGATGGATAGAGCGTATGAAACACGTATGCAATGAGTACACAACGGATGCACAGCGTTTTCCAACGGATGGCAAGATTTTTTTACGTTTTACATCCTCTTTGCATCCGTAAGTGCAGTGGGACCGGGCCTTAAGGTACATTATAATGACCAACCTATAGTCCAAAGCCTTCGGGAAGATTAGGCTGTGATGCTCTGTCCCTGAAAACAAGAGGAAAGCTACTGCGCATTGCGACATGGAATGCTAGGACGTTGTATAAGGCAGGGAAACTAGATATTATAGGTATTGCGGAAACTAGGTGGACTAATATGGATGCGTGAGGAGAGATGATTGATTACACCTTCATATACTCTGGAGGAGAAAAACACCAACATCGTGTTGGAATGTTAATCAAGACAAATCTCGAGAAACACATTAGGTTACTGGACGTTAAATGAGAGAATGATGTTAATGAAGCTGAAAGCTAAACCGTTGAACCTAGCAGTAATTAAAGTGTATGCCCCAATCGGTGATTACAGTGATGAACAGGTAAAACAAATATTACGATCAAATAATGCTATTAAGCATTGTAAATCAATAGAAGTTGTATATCGTGATAGGTGATTGGAATGCTAAAGTCGGAGTAGGTAAGGATGGAAAGATTGGTGGACAATATGGACTAGGCCATCGTAATGAACGGGGTGATCGACTTGTTCAGTTATGTAACGAATATGATCTAGTGATAACCAACACCTTTTTACCAACAAATAAAAGAAGAACCTACACCTGGAAAATCCCAGGAGATGTAAAGAGAAATCAGATCGACTACATTTTAATAAAGAACAGGTTCAAGAATTGTATCAAGCAGGTAAAGACATGCCCAGGGGCTGACATAGATTCTGATCACAACCCGGTGATTGCAGACGTCGAAATAAAGCTAAATAATACACTTCCGAGAACAAAAAGAAACCCTCTTTCGGATGTCACAGCTCTAAATAAAACAGATATAGCAGAAAAATACCTTATGGAAGTTGGGATTAGGAATAATTGTCTAGTCACAAAAGAAAAAGAACAAACAAATAATGAAGTAAATGACATTGAGAAACTAGACGTGGAATGGAAATGCTTGAAAAAAAGCATTCAGCATGGAAAAAAGACACTACCAACTAAAAATAAACCAGCAAAACAACCATGGATGACAGAAAATATTCTGAACTTGATGCAGGAGAGACAAAAGCAAGTCAGAAACTCCAAATCATACAGAGACATCAATAAGGAAATTGATAATGAATGTAAAACAGCAAAAGAAGAATGGCTAACTCAAAAATGTGTTACAATTGAGCATTTCTCCAAGACAAACCAAACTAATGAAATGCACAGAGAAATCAAGCATTTTAAGAAGAAGAAAAACAAGGCAGCAAGCGGATGTATCAAGAAAAAAGATGGAACATCTTCCCTCTTTGAAAAGGATGATATTAAACAAAAATGGGAAGAATATATCCAAGACCTATTTGATGATGATAGAGGTCCAGAACTTCCAATCACTGACAACGAGGGTCCAAGTATACTGGAATCAGAAGTTAAACAAGCTCTGCATTCACTGGGAACTTCTAAATCTGAAGGCCTAGATGGAATAACACGGGAAGAACTTGGGGCCTTAAAAGAATTTGGGTGAACATTTGACTAGTATTTGCCAAATGATATACAGCCGCTGTCGTTACAGACAATCCTTTATGCCGAATGTCATTCATATGTTTAATGCTAATGTTAAACGATGACCCTATTGGTGGCGAATCGACCCTTTGAAAGTCTCTTGCCAACCAGTTCCTTGTAATTCTAACACCTGTCAATTGACCCCCTGCTCAATCTTGCCTTTGCTCTGTTTTTACGCATAATTAGTATCATAAAGCCGGTTTTTTTAAAATGTGCATCATAATGGACCAGTTTCGTAGTGTGTTCGGGTTGGGGGAGTGAGTCTTTAATTTGTCGGGGTGCCTGGATGCGGGCGGCTCCATTCACCGTTGGGAGTAGCCTCTTGTCGATGCCCTCGCGCTGTTGGAGTCTCTAAATTCTGACGAGCGAAGCGAGTCAGAGAAACCGAGGCGCCTCGGTTTCTCTGACTCGCTTCGCTCGTCAGAATTTAGAGACTCCAACAGCGCGAGGGCATCGACAAGAGGCTACGTTGGGAGTGGTTGTGTTTCGGTGGGCGGGGTGTGAGTTGCGTGCGTTGGTTGTTGCTAGGTTGGGCGAGCTCTAATGTATTGCTAGTCCAGATTCAGTCCGTTCGTTCTTTTTATCCCCCACACACAGCGCGGTCTCTCCACTGATCGCGCAATCCCCAAATTTCCGTCCACACGAATTCAGGTCCAGATTTAGAGGAATGGCTAGGTCTACTTTCAACGTTGAGGTTGTGTTATTTTATCAGCTGATTGGGTGCGCTAAACGAAAACGGTACAGAGGACTAATGTATTGCCAGCCTGGTAGCGGCTATCGTGTGCAATTCGCATTCTGCATGCTGGGATACGATTGTTCCTGGCGGGTGGGTGGAGTCAGTCGTGTCCACGCGCTTCGCGGGGACCTGCGCATCCGACGTGGACACGTTGCGCTACTGGTCTATTACTTTTCAGATAGATAGTAAACAATTTATCTATAGGTGTCGTGTACAACTCGTGCCCCTTCCTTTTCCTTTTCTTTCCCCTCCCTCTATTTATATCCTCTTCTCTCCTTTACGTCCTCCACCGTGTCCACCTTCCGTTCCTATGTTGTTGTTTTTTCTCTTTCTCTATCCCTCCCCCTCCCTCTCCGCCTCTCTCTTCAGCTGTCAGCTCTCAGCTATCATAATATTAACAATGAAATTACAGGTTACACAAAAATCAAAAGAGGAGTACGGCAGGGATGCGTAATGTCCCCATCTCTGTTCAACTTGTGCACAGAGTTGGTATTCAGGGAAATTTCAGATATGTGTTAGTATTGGGGTGTAATTATTAATAATTTACGTTATGCCGATGACACTGTACTTTGCGCAGAAAATGAAGCAGATTTACATGTATTGGGTATTGTAAAAGTCAAGAGTTTGGTCTAAGCATGAATGTCAAGAAAACTAAGTCAATGAATGTTAGTAGAACAGAGAATAAGCCAATAATATGTTTGAAACTCGATGGACATCACATGTCATTGAGCAGGTCAGTAATTACATCTACTTAGGACAAATATCACAGATGATGCCAGATGCGAAGCAGAAATAAAAAGAAGAATAGAGATTGCTCAGAATACATTTCTGGCAATGAAAGGATTATTCACAAATAGAAAGGTGAAATTTGCGCTTAGGTTGAGACTAGTAAACTGTTATGTACGGTCCGTCCTATTGTATGGAGCAGAAACATGGACAATAAGCAAAGCCATGGAAAATAGAATAACATCTTTTGAAATGTGGATTTACAGAAGAACGATGAAAATATCCTGGAAACGAATGAAAACCAACAAAGAGATAGTGCACATGACAGGGGGTAAACAAATTGCACTAGTAGGATTAGTTAATCAGTTCTAGGACAATTACCCCCTGGGCAATCAGCCCCGGAAAATTACCCCCCGGAAAACTACCCCCAAGGACAATTACCCCCTGGAAAATTACCCCCCGGAGATTTACCCCCCGAGGACAATTACCCCTCAAGGACAATTACCCCCCGGAAAATTACCCCCCCCCCCCCACCCCCAAGGACAACTATCCCCCGAGGACAATTGTGACCCGGCACCACAAAACCAACAAAAAGTCGCAACCAGCGATTCTCCGTAATCAGCTAAAATGTCAATTTAGGTGAAAAAAATAGATTTTTGTTTTTTTGCATTTTCTGAAAGAGTGGTCTAGCTTTTCTGTACCTAGTATCAAAATTTGGAAGTCTAAAACATAGTAGAAGATGTGTTTTAAACGGTTTTTCTAGACCAGTTTTTTTCGCACAGCGATCGGTCTCTTCCAAAATTTGATCACTTTTCCCGAGCGAAATTATCGTAGTCCGGAAATGGTCGGTCGTTGCTAACGGGTCGTGCTACGCGGGCTGTGATTGGTCCGTTATAGCAATCAGTGCGGCGCGCCATTTTGTTTGTATCCGCTTTCACATCCGAGTTCCAGATTTGCGTTCGTCTTATATTCTCCGTTAACGACTTCGAGTAGCTTGATTGTACATCATATCCAGAATTTGTTGATCAAGAGTAAGAACATTATTATATGTTATACATTTGAGAGTGAAAAGTTGCGAAAAAGTCTACAACGTCGTTACAATGCCAGGTTTTGTACGTGAGCAGAGCCGTGGGATGGTACCGGGGTGCACCAACGCAGATGCCCGGGTAGCTCGGGCGGTCAACGAAGCGATGATGCGGGGGCTAGCTGCGGGGGATCAGGCCAACCTTACAGCTTTGCTTACTGAACACTTCGGGCAAGACAGCGACGAGAGAATTCCTGATAATGTGGTTACAAATAATTGCCCAGATGTATACAAAACAAGATAGGTGACAAGCAGTGTTATGTAAGGGGGAACAAAAAGACTCCGGGTCCACCATGAATAGGCATTGTCTAGTGCAGGTGTCTCGGCACTATGTTGCAGTCCACTTAATCTGTCCAATTACAACTCTATACATTTACAACATAATAACTTTTGAAAGACTTAAGTCCACACATTGAAACCTCAGAAACATAATGAACAGACTATGTTTGACCATCAGGCCAAATTTCAGCCTAATCTAAAAATCTCTTCATAGTGGTTGCTATGGCCTTTTGATTCACCCTTCTATTGATTTCCCTGTGGTTTGCTTGCTCCGCATGCTTGAATAGCCCCAAACTTTAAAGCTCTCTTTCTCACAACTTAATACCAGTAACCTCCCTCACCAGCTCTTTTCATTCACTATATTGAAAGGGTTAGGAAACTTCAATTTGGACAAGTAATATACCATTTTAATGAGGAGAACTTCTTCTTTCATAATCAGATGAAATCAGGAAAATAATTTTTTGCGACTTTTTGGTGGTTTTGTGGTGCCGGGTCACAATTAACCCCGGGAACCCCCCGAGGACAGTTACCCCCCTCCCCGAGGATAATTACCCGCCCCAAAGATAATTACCCCCGAGGACAACTACCCCCCCCCCCCCCCCCCCCCTCGAGGACAATCAGGATTCATTAGCAAAAGACGATCTGACACATTGAGATATGTTGTGAAGGCTATGAGCCCATAAAATCCCGTGCATGAGCCCACATTCGTTCAAATATATACTTGCGCGTGATCTTCCTCATTACTAATTATATTTTACTTTAACTATAATGTAGGCAACACCAGTGTGGTTGCTGTTTTCTACGAAGGATGTAAGTTTTAAGGAATTGTCCAGCGCGTCTCAAAATGCTTAAAAATACATTTTTCTTGAGCAGTGTTATTTCAACTTTTTGTTAGACACAGTGCCCTCTTTAATAAGAAATGAAAAGTTTCGCCCAATCCAAAATTCTACACAAACTATTTATGTTGCATCACTCTGGCACTCTGTACACACGTTTGGGCACATTTGTTGCTTGATTTATTGAAAGAGTTTGAACGAAAAAGGACAAGACATTTTCAAAATGGTAAAACATAATGTTGTAATCAACACACTAGACAAGATTTAAGATACTGTATGTGGGCACCTCGCCGCCGAATGTACACGAATATAAAGTGATATATTCGGTCATGACCTTGATACACGAATACGAGGATACTCGGGCCTCTCATTGCCTTGATTTATGAGTGTGGTAACAATGTAATTTCGAAATAAAGGATATATATTCGCAAAACATTGTCAGCGAGCGAGGAAGAAAGTATTTTTATTATATATTTACATTTTATTTTCTCATGAAAATAAATACTCTAACCGTTTATGATATTTGTTTTTCACAAAATCAACGTTTTCCAAAAAAATGTTGTTATGTAATAAACTAACATTCTCTTGCGGCACCTCAGTTGAAAAACGCTGCTCTGGTATTATAAAATCATTGAGATGAATGTACCAGAGAGCGGATATTGATTGTTTGTTGGAAGTGAAAATAAAACTGAAAACCGAAACACTGTTTAAAATGCTATTAAAGTTATTAACTTGTAAAGCGGTAAATTGTTGGTTCATGTAATTGACATCCTAATTTAAACTCAGCATGTGATAGATAATGTAAATAGTTTAAATATTACATCTTGTATGTCGATTCATCTTCGCAACATTTTAAGTTCAATAACTTTTCTCTTAATAAAGTATGGTCACAAAACAAGAATAGGATTTTCACCACATTAACTCGTACACTAGAGAACCATAAACAGCTATGCAAAAAATAAATTTTGAGCACAGTCTCAGTAGGCAAAATCCTTTGCTTCCAGAATTCATGAAAAGTCAAAGTTCTAGGAGGCTCGGAGGCCACGCTGAATAACGTAAAACAAGTCTGGCGAGAAGCGAACATCAACACTAATGCCTAAGCGTCCCTTCGATTATTACTCTCTGTTAAACTTGTTAAGAACAACAGCTTGCCAGTTGTATACGGTTCATATGAATTATCATGACCACGTTTCAGGGGGGGGGGGAATAAAGTAAAAATGCCCGCTTTAACCTTTTCTGAGATGGAGGTAGTGGATGTTCCTAAGCCTTCATATGGCCTAGAGTTTGCAGAAGTTTCACCAATTAAAAATTAGAAAATTATGATTTGTTGAAGGTGCAAACACAAATATGCAACTCCGTGACGTGTCTTGTGAGCTCCCCACCTATTTGCCCTGTGCTAGAAAACTTTAAAAATCTGAATTATTCCTTACAAATTCTCTCTCATACATTCTGACAAAAATATAATTAAATATAATTATTGCAAATATGTTTATACGCAACCCCTTTACAAAACAAATCTATTCTCTCACAAATATCTAAGAAAATGGGAGTTCATGAAATTTTCTCTAAATAGCAATTTGAAGAGGAGCTCACATTATACGTCACAGTGTTGCAAATTCCCTGGGTGTAATTGTCCTCGGGGAGTAGTTATCCTCGGGGGGGGGGGATAGTTGTCCTCGGGGGTAGTTGTCTTAGAGGGGTAATTGTCCATGGCGGGTAGTTGTCCTTGGGGGGTAATCGTCCTCGGGGGGTTATTGTCCTCGGGGTAGTTGTCCTCGGGGGGTAATTGTCCTCGGGGGTATTTGTCCTCGGGGGTAATTCTCTGGGGCTAATTTTCCGAGGGTAATTATCCTTGGGGAAGGGGGTAATTGTCCTCAGGGGGGAATTCTCCGGGGGGGGGGGTAAATTTCCAGGGGGTAATTGTCGTGATACGGTAAAGTCAAATACTTTGGTCATATTGAAAGGCACCAAAGCCTCTTAAAGGATGTATTGGAAGGAAGAGTGGAAGAAAGTAGACCGAGAGGGGGACCCAGAATCAACTGGGAAGAGAATGTAAAGAACTGGAGTGGACTAAAACTGCAAGATGCACCAGAATTGCAGAAGATAGAGTGAAATGGAGAGATGTTGCAATCAACCACCGAGCCGGGAGAAGATACTTAGATAGATATATATAAAAGCTGCCTCGAGTACAATGGACACAACACATTTTAAATAATAAGATCGTTTTAGCTCACATATCGGCCAGTGTTCCGTTGATAATAGAACCGGCTAAATACCCGGCGTAAAAAACCGATTGGGATACTTGGGTTTGATCTGCTGTTCCGCACACCAGGTCATACTATTCAAACATCAAATAAGAGGAAGAGACAGGAAGGGAGAGGAGGGATGCGAAAAGGGTGGGAGAAAGAGAGAGAGAGAGAGAGAGAGGAAACTGAAAAAGGGAGGGCGGAGACAGACAGAGACAAAAATGGGGCAACGCCCAAGCATTCGAATGAGATAGAATTGTATCGAGATAATGGAAAAGATTTGTGGGATAATAAGACAGATAGATAAACGGTGAATGATTAGTGCTGTTAGTATTCCATTAAGGTTTCATTACAATTAGAATCACTATATAACTAGACCTAGTATGATATTTTACGTGCCAAATATACACCTATTGGATCTATGTTAAGACAAAAAATAAAAACTGTCGTTACAGAGAGGTAGAGAAGAGAGTGGTTTTTATTGTTATTTATTGTTAATAAAGAAATTAGAATCAATAATGGACAGTGGTACAGTTTTAAAAGGAAATAGTAATGCAAATATAAAGCAAACTGATGATTTATATAGTAACAAATAGTAATAGGCAAATTAAAAGTAATAATCCTTGGTACGGGTATACATTTGATACGAGTTTAACATCTATTTAAAATAATGGACGACCAAATATAAACCCCAAATGATTAACATTTTGTATAGTGCTGTAACAGACGTGTTAGATATGTTAGAGAGGAAAAAATCTTCATACATTCTGTTGAAACAAAATATTTAGCAAAGTTAATTTTAAGGGAGATCATTTATAATTGAAAAGATGCCGCTGTTTAGTTCTTTTCCATCTTTAAAAATAATCTTACAAGTATACTTCCCTCTCTTACATTCAGTATGCCACTTGTGCGCGTTTGGGTTTATATATTAGGGAAGTAGCTTACATCAGTTATTATGGACGATTTGTATTGACTTTTGTCGTACACCCATCCGCCGTCGCATTCAATGACTTGCGATGTCGGCCAGCCGGGTTCGTGGAACGGGTCGATTTCAGGATCGAATGCCTCCCCAGACACGTTGTATTTCACGCATTGCTCAAAGACGAGTTGATTGTCGCTCGTGTAGTTAGCAGGGATGCTTGCGTTCTTCATGGCGAGCATGCATGTTTCTTCGTTGAGACCGGCGGCGCTGCAGTCGAAATCATCCCATTGCGGCACCTGGCATCGGATGAAAGGATTTGTTACTTATTTCGAGGAAAATACAAAAAAAAATTGAGTAAAAACTAACAAACACACAAACAAATTAATAAACAAACAAATATATAAACAATATCGATTGGTAGAATTCAGGGATTCTAACAAACCATGTTAAAGCTAGCGTGCATAAAGCATTAGTAGTGATGTACATGTAATACTGCCACAGGTACACCCAACGTAATTTATTATTAATTTGTAATGCTGATTTTATTCACTTTCCTTGCCCCTTCTTTTCCTTTAAATCTAATGTATTCATGTTCCATTATCTACATGTGTTTCATATGTTATAAAAACGTAATATTATTTTATTCATGTATAAAGGGCAGCTTGGTCAAACAGATATTTGTAGTTGGAATGGCTACCCTGTCAAAGAAAAAAAAGAAAAAAATGTTATGGGGGGATAGATCTTATCTCTCCTCCATCCCCGTTTTTGATCCATTTCACTACCCGTCTCATGGTATAAGCAGATAACCTTTGAACTGGCTGTAATCGAAGGCTATACTTTGATATCCCTCGTAATAGAGTGGTGAAGTGTGACGTCATCAAACAATCTATTTTTAGAATTTCTCAATTTTTTCTTCATTTTCCGAAAGAGCATAACAAATAATGTCCAAATATCGAAAACCAAATGATCATCTGAGTAAATGGATTTCCTATAGGAACTCAGTGTTATATTGCCCTGGTTCATAACATTACGAGCCAGAGCAATATAACACTGTGTTCCTATAGGAAATCTGTTTATTCAGATGGTCATATCTCAGTAAATACTTAACATATTCGATTGGTTTCTGACATTTTGACATTATTTTTGATGGTCTTTTGGAAAATAAAGAAAAAATGAAGAAAGTCCCAAAATAGATTGTTATGATGTCACAGCTTCGGTACTCTATACCATCTTGCAATCAAGACATATGCCGCTTAGTAAATAAAAGACAAATACTAGTCTATGATCTAAAAATAAAAACTATTACAAAAAATTGCAAAGGGTAGAGTGTCAAGGTAAAATGTTTTACACTAAGAAAATAATAAGAGTGCGATTGGGGTGCAGATTTGCATCCACCTACGCGTATTTGGCAGAGGGTGCTGCTATTGTAGCAGAATTTAACTTTATTTCTTAGTGTGTTCTATTCAGGTTTATAGTGCTATGCATTATGGAACAGTCTAGAGAAAATGTACCTTCCTTGCAGAAAGGGTGACAACCATATCTCATGTTATATTTTTTCTCTTCAATTAATAGGTTACTCATACTCATAAAAGTTAAATCTGAAATCTCTTTGAAAAAGCTTCGTTTGATAAAAACAAAAGTGAGATTCTTGTGCAAGATAGCTTAAAGTTTGATTACCCTTTCATCTTTTCATTATTCAATAAAATTGCATTTATTTACGTTTCAAAGGACCTTTGTACTATGGTACTTTGTTTCATAGGCTAGTCCAGATCTAATTTAACAACTTGCAAACTTCCAGTTGCGGATGATTTTAACGAATCTACAACTGTTAAAAAAATGTGACATCAATGATAATAGCAATTGCCAAATTTTGTGAAATGCTATTAGTAATAAATTAGGATATGCATGCATATAATTATAAGGATGTCGATAGTCAATTTGATTGTTTAATGCGTATCTTGAATGACAACTTTAACAAATGTTTTCCATTTGTAAGTACCCAACGTAAGAATAAATCTATTTATAAGCCTTGGTTTACCTCCAAACTTAAAAAAACTGTGCAAAAAGAAGACTATAACGTATCGGAAATATATCAAAAATCCAAGCTTATACCGGAAATCAGTATATATTAAAATGAGAAATAATGTCACCTGTGCAATACGTAAATGCAAAGGGGATTATTACTGTAACACATTTGAGATGTTCAAATAATACTGAAGCAACTTAGAAAATCATACATGAATTACTTTCTTCAGTTCGTGGAAAGGTACAAGTCGATTTTATTGAAAAACATGGGATATGTGTCTATGACGGTCAAGAAATAGTTAATACATTTAATGAATATTTTAGTAGAATTGCATCTGATATTGAAAGTACTTTACCTGATACTTCTACACATTTTTCTAATTTTCTACCTGGTCAAGATAATTCTGAAACTATGTTCATTAATCCTATTAAACCTTTTGAAAATCTAGACATTTTTCATGAAGCAGTAAAAGTCCCGGATACGATGGTATTAACACACGTGTTATAAAAAAAGGCGATTGTGTTTTTGGCACAGCCTTTATGGAATATATTTAATCTGTCTATTCAAGCAGGTATATTTCCCAGTAGTATGAAAATCGCTAAAGTTATACCAATTTTTAAGAAAGGGAACAAAAAGCTTTTGACGAATTATCGACCAACATCAGTACTATCTATTTTCTCCAAAATATTCAAAAAGTTAATGTTCAGTCGTTTAGTAAATTTCTGACTTAAACATTATATATTATATTCCAAGCAATTCGGATTTAGAATTTTTTTTCATCATATATGGCTTTACTTGAACTTACAAATATTATATCTGACACTTTTGAAATTAAGAAGTGTATTTTAGATTTATTCTTGGATTTGTCGATGGCATTCGATTGTGTCGATCATCAAATAATATTAATTCAACAAATTAAACATTATGATGTTTGTGGTACAGCTTTAGATTGGTTTGAGAGTTATTTACATGACAAAATGCAATATGTTTCAATTAATGACAAATCCCCTAATTACCAAGAATGTAAACATCGCGGGTGTTCCATAAGGGTCTGTGTTAGGGCCTTTAATATTTATTCTAAACATAAATGATATTCAGTATGTGAGCAAAATTTTACATGCAATTATTTACGCCGATGATATTAACTTATTTTACCAGGAGACAATGTTGATTATCTATGTAACACTCTGAACACTGAGCTCGAAAAGTTTTCTAGTTGGTTCGCATCTAACAAATTGAAAATGAATCTTGCCGAAACATGTTGTAGGCTATGCTTGTTCTACCCATGAATACAAATATATAAATAACTGATATAAATGTATTCATTGACAATTGCCAAATTCCTTTGGTACATTTTTACTAATTTCTTAGGGGTTGTTTTGGATGATAAATTAAGTTGGAAAAATCAAATTTCTGAGACAGAATGCAAAATATCAAAAGTCATTGAGCGTTTAATCCTCAGGCCTGTAAAAACGCGTCAAAATGCGTCATATGACGCACATACACCTAGGCTTGTCGACAAACCTCCTTTGTGAATTCTGGCCATAGATATGAGTTTGGGGAACAATTAGAATTATAGGGGGCAGGATCTAGACTGCTCAGTGAGGGTAACGGACAATTTTGATACCCATCTATGTCAGGCGATTGGTTACCAGAATTTTTGGACTGGTGCATTTTCCTGATACAGGTGCCACTGACCTGGTTGGAAGAGATCTGGCTTTTTGAGACAAGTTTTTTTCCTGAACTCTCTCAAAACCTCTTCATTGTACTCTTTGTTGACTCTCTGTTCAGGGGGAACATAATGATTGTAGATGATGCCCTTGCTGTCGAAGAAAGGGGATCATCTTGAACCTCCAAAAACGCTTTGATTGGGCACTCTTTTTGTCGTCTATGAATCATGACAATATAATTCAGCTTTCGTCACCGGTGTCAAGAGATTCTTTTATGGAGCATTTCATAAGTGTTGGTAGTGAGTTTGCAAGGTTTAACACAAAACTTTGTTGCATTGCAAGCTTCCAAACTGTATTAACGTCCCGACTGAATTCTGCAAACTATTCGACCTTTGCTGAAAACATGCCCCTTTATTCACGAAATGTCAGGAGTAATGTTTATGAGATAAACCCCTCTCATCTACGAATGGTTTTGTTCAATTTACCTGACATTTTGTGAAAAACCGAAGGAAAATCTACGGAAGGTCGTGTAAAACCACCACCCTACCGGACACGATGACCCGATAATTCGAAGTAAGCCCATGCTACGTACGAGCGGGCGGCGCGTCGGGTCTGACAAGGTCAGAAAAGGGAGTTAAGGTTGCAAATGGATTTTAGGCTTACACTTAGGGCTTGATGTAGGGCTTGGTACGTCATTTGGTCCAGAATTGGTTTAGATAGGGTCCTTGTCTGACAAAGAAGGTTGGACATGGGAGTTATGGTTGCAATTGGATGTAAGGTTTTATAGGCTTAGGGTTTGATACAGAGCTCGTTGAAGAATTGAAGTTAAAGGGAAATCCAACCTTGATAGCAAACTTGTCTAGAATAAAGCAGCTAAATCAATGAAGCCTACTGATGAAAGTTCGAATGAAATCGGACAAAAAAATTGACAGTTACGAATTTTTCAAAGTTGCACTTACTATAGGTAAGGGCTTTTCAAATTGGCTGAATTGATAATGTGTATGTGATGTAGCGGCGTAAAACTTTTCCTTTTGCTCCAATACACAAGAGGACTAAAATTTCAAATTTTCATAAATGTGTGACTCGGGATGGTATGTTCTTTTTTATTTTGAGTAGTGCCCCGAGGGTGGAGGCACTTGGAAGAAATACAGAAATAAATGATATTTGTGTACGCGACAAACGGGAGAATAATCTGTCACTACGTCAAAATCCACTGACAAAATTGCCGATTCGAGATTCGCACAGTTGTAGTGATCTCATATTTCAAACACTCATAACTTTCTTAATATTGGTCCGATTTATTTCAAACTTTCGCCATTCGGTTTCTCTGATTATTATGTTTTCATTAAACTGGACTTATTAGAAGGTTTGGAATGCCCTTTAAGAAATAACATCAAGACTCACCGCACACCAGTGGTCAACGGATGCGGCTAAGAAAACGACGATCATTGATTGCCATGAAGCGGTGAAACCAATCATACAGACAATGGCGAAAACCCTCTTCTGATAAGGCCCGAACTCGCCGATCTGCACCAAAATATCATCCAGTCTAATCATAATTGACGATGGGGATTAAGTCAGTAATTAACTCGACACAAATTTGTCTACAAAGAAGAATCCAGAAAATAAAGTACAGTGATAACGTTGTAGGTTGGTGATCCGTTGTAACAGAGAGTTGTAGGCTTACTATATGTCTGCAGTAATTTGCGAAATGAATATGAACAAGTTCATGAAGTTTCTCTACAGTGATTGGAAATTGCGTTACCTCTTCTGGCATAGTGCCAAGCTCCAGAAGAACGCACGGACTTTGTTACGCTACAAAAACGTCCTTCTAGTTCTCGATTCACTTTTATTGAACAACTGAACAATTTAAAATATTTGTGGATTTACCGTTAGTATAATGACTAAACGAACCGCCCCTTTTCAGGTTCAACCAGCATTCTATGAAGCTAATAATTATGAGCTTAGTAACGTAAAAAATAGAATGTCATCGGGTTTATAATAGTGGCCTTATAGTCCTGTAGAAGTTTTTCAGACCCGGAAAAATCATTAATTCATGAGAAGATATTCCGTGTAGATGAAGTATAATTAACCTAATTAGCATATACACTGTATGTGCCATTATGGAATAATGTTGCTAATCTTAATCCTCGTCATGGAAAATCCTTGAAAATTCACATTATTCATGTTTTCAGGCTTCCTGGATTAAGATTATCAACATTATTACATACTGCACATATATGCTAATTAGATGATTATGCTAATTAGGCTAATTATACTACATATACACGGAATATCTTCTCATGAATTAATGATTTATCTTTCAAAAGTGATTTACAATGTTGCATTGCACCATTTTTAGGCTTTATAGATAAACAATGACAATGAAGTTCATATATTGTACACATGCTAATTAGCTTATTCTGCTTATTGTGCTATTTGGGACAATCGCATTACTTGGAATAAAAACTGGTGTCATAAATGAATTCCTCGTCATAGAAAACCCTTGAAAAATCGTATTATCCATGTTTTCATACTGACTGGATTGAGATTAGCAACATTATTACATATTGCACATATATATGCTAATTAGATTATTATGCTAATTAGGCTAATACATTATTATGCTACAAAGTACATGGAATATCTTCTCATGAATTAATGATTAATCTTTCAAAAGTGATTTACAATGTTGCATTGCACCATGTTTAGGCTTTATAGATAAACAATGATAATGAAGTCCATATAATGTATATATTATGCTAATTATGATATTTAACAAAATTGTATTACTTGAAAATTTAAATTGGTGTCATAAATGAATTCCTTGTCATATAAAACCCTTGAAAAGTCGTATTATCCATGTTTTCAAGCTTTCTGGATTGAGATAAGTAACATTATGAAAAATTGCACATATGCTAATTAGATGATTATGCTAATATGGCTATTAAAAAAGTTGCCCAAGGTTGCCAAGCTGGCAACCAAGCTGAATTTACTTCAATACCCATCTAGAACACAAATCAACAAAAAAACCTTGTACTTATCAACTTTCCCAGGTCATGTACATGGTATATGGTACCGTCTACTGGACTATTAGGGGCAGGTACCTAATTATGCTAACGTTGCGATGAAAATAAAGGGTCGGCGTTTGAAGGGATTCAATGTGGACGCCATTCCCTTGAACGTGTTCAAGGAGTCCTCGTCCAGACGTTTAGAGAACACTGGGGAAAATCGCCAACAACTAATCCGAATAATCATTTGAAGTTGTGCATTAACCTCATTACAAGTAAAAAAACAAAAGTATGAATACTAAGATCAGATTAACTTAGTGCTCTGGAGTGTGCAAAGTAGCGTATCCGGACACCTACCCCCTGGACACCCGACACTCGGGTTACCACCCTCAGTGAACTACCCGCTAGGACAACCGCCCCCTAGGGCAACCACCCCCTAGGACAACTACCCCCTGGACAATTACCCCCTAGGATAGTTGTCCGGTGAGGGGTTGTCCTAGAGGATGGTTGTCGTCGGGAGTAGTTGTCAGGGGTTAGTTGTCAGGGGTTAGTTGTCCGGGGGTAGTTGTCCGGGGGATAGTTGTCCTAGGGGGTAGTTGTCTGGATGTAGATGTCCGGGGGTATTTGTCCCACAGGGTAGTCGTCCTAGAGGGTGGTTGCCCTAGGGGGTAATTGTCCTACGGGGTATACACGTAGTTGGTTAGGGGTGGTTATCCGGGGATGGATGTCCATAAATTAATATGTTCAAATGACCCTTACATCCTACCTTACTACACGTCAACTTCTTATATTCATAATTACCTTACGATGAAGCTCTATAAAGAACAATTACCTAATTCACCGAAATATTACCTAACGATCCTCCTTAAGATTTTCATGGGGGAAACATACCCCTAACCCCGGTATCACCGCCCCTGCAGACATACGTTCTTTTTTTACCTTTATTCATTTATCGATTCATTCATACATTCATGCGTTTATTAAATTATAGATTCGTTTATTCATTTATTCTTTTCTTCCTTTTTTCTTATGTTTTTTCTTCGTCCCTTTATCTTTCTATCTCTCGCCCACAGGGGCGGCCGAGCGACTTCCAAAGTGGAGGGGGGCACCAACAAAAAAGGGCACTTTCTGGGGAAAAAGGGCACCTGCAGTGGGAAATCTCAAAGCAAAAATATACCATTTTTTAGACATTGGTATATACCCCTACATTGTGATTACATTATCAGGGATGATTTCAATATTTGTTTCTCTTCATACATCATACAATATATCGCTTAAGCAATATATACTTTACAGTTGGGTGTGATTTTTCTGAATATGCATTTACGAGAGAGCGAAGCGAGCGAGAATTTTTTTAAAGATCTGTAAGGTCGCAGTGCGAAAAATTACATTTTATAAAGAGGAAAAAAGCCAATCGTGATTGGGTTATAAGCATATCCTCATAACGGAAGACTGAAAAGACCTATGATAAGTAACATAATTATATCTTCTTTAAATACGAGCGAGCGCAGCGAGCGAACTTTGGGGGAAATTGCTCTTAGTCGCTTTAAATAAGGGGCACGTTTAATGATTGATATAAAAAAGGGGACAATTATCGGAAGGGATCAGACACTGTCTTATTAGAAAAGAAAAGGAGCACGTGTCAAAGTACAAAGGATAATTATAAGAGGTGAAAATGAGGCATTTTTTCACCTGAAAAGAGGCACTCACCAGTGATGAAAAAAAGGCGTTTACGAAAATGGGAAATAGGCATTTGTTGACGGAAAAGGGGCACCCATCAGATTTTGATAGGGGCATTTATAAGAGGTGAAAAGGGGATAGGTCCCTTATTAGAAAGGAAAAGGGGCACGTGTCATTTTTAAAAGGGGAATTATCAGAGGTGAAAAGGGGCACTGACCAGATATGAAAAGGGGCACTTCTGAAAATGTAAAAGGGGCACTTATAATAAAGGAAAATGTGCATTTGTTGAATGAAAAGGGGGCACCGTTCAGATTTTTAAAAGGGCAGTTGTGAGAAGGGGAAGGAGCTTTTTCTTTTTAATGGGGCACGTGTCAAAAATAAAAAGGGCACTCGTCGGAGGTGAAAAGAGGGAAGGGGCACTTTTACTAAGTAATATGGGCACTTGTTAAAGTAAAATGGGCACTTCTTACAAAATAAAAGGGGCATTTTTCCTATGTAAAAAGGGGCACTTTTGGAGTATTTGAAAAAGTGGGGGGGGGGGCACTGTGCCCCCCTGCCCCTCCGGGAGGGCCGCCTCTGCTCGCCCATCTTCTCAATCATTCACTAGTTCACTTATATCCGCTCTTTCATCTACACGTATACTCTTTCTTAAACAACAACGTAATTATTCAAAGTATAGGCATCCAATCTAACTCTTGTAAAAAATCACACTTTGTACAATTTTGTTGTTGACTTTGTCCTTCATCATTGCATCATTATTTATACACTAATTTCATTAACTGATATTGAGATAATTTTGCGTTAGGACAGTCGTTTCGAGAACGTTTGTAATGAACAAAATATAAAATCGTCAATTTATAATAATTTCTACCTTCCAAAATTAAAAAAACAAAAACAGCCCTGGTTAACCCTAATAAGGCTGGGGGCATTATGCCCCCCCCCCCCCTCCACGACTTTCCCGATTGTTCGGGAACGCATATGGATGGCGCCCCGGCGCTCGCTGACTTTTTTTCTTTCGAGTCTTCCGCATCTTTAAACGAAAAATTGAAAATCGGACCTACAGTTACAAGGTCACGTGACCTTTTGTCTTTGCATGTCAGCCCGAAAATCGCTCATTTTTGTGATTTGTGTTCAAAACATATGGAAATGTCAATTTTCCTAAAAATAGATCAAACATTGGTTATTCGGTCTTGTTTAAAGTTTAGGTGGTTTTTCTGGGGTCAATATAGTTGAATTGTAGTAAGAAATGAATTAAAAAAAAATTTAAAAAAATACATAACTTAAAAAAACAATGAAATACATAAGAAATAATCATAACAAGAGATAACATAAGAAAAACGCTGGCTCTTCCAATTTTTTGTGTCGTATTATTTTTCCAAATGGTCTAATGAATATATGTGGTGAAATACATGCTTAAATATGAATAATATATGATTTATGGGTAAACATGTGATTGTATGACCTTATTTGCATAAATTACCATAAATATGCAAATGAGTGAATTTTTCAAAAAATTGAAATTATCATATTATTGTATACACTTTACTTGACATGCGTGCAAATTTTCGCGGAGATCGGCCGTTTCACGGCCGAGATCTTAAGGGGGGCCATAATGCCCCCCCCGGCCGTACTAAGACCTCAAATAAATCTTCTTGTTTCATACGAATGGGTGTATAACAAAGTACAATGCAAGAGAACGCAGAAAAATATATGCCATTAATATGTACTGATACACTTTAGCTGACAAGTTAATCATAAATACAAAGGTCAAAATGGTGTTTAATAGGCTTACCATGTAATAGTCGTAATGCTGAAATGTACCAAATTCAATAAAGGTAAAACTTTATTAACGCCATCACCGTTTCCTCCCGAGGACATTTATATACTAACATGAAATATATGACCATTATCTCAATGTTAAACTAAACTTTAGGAAGAAAAAAAACACTGGCAATAGCGCATGGGCCATATCTCGTATTAAGGGTCTCTCGAGTTTCTAAATTTGGCCAACGAATAAATCGAGCGAGCGAAATTTGGCTCACCTTATTACTAATAGTAAAACATTTAAGTTTGCCATCGAATAGTTTTGTCTACAAAAAAAAAAAGTGCACACACTGTCCGAATATGAGGTGGCGGTTTCCCGAATGTTTTTTTCTTCAAACTTCGGTTGGGGGGGGGGGGGGTGCATCCCATCTTCCCCACGTCTTGTATTATTACGATACGTCCTGATAAAGCCGTTGAACAAAACGCATTATTTATAGACATCCTAAATCATTCTGTAATATGTCTGTCGTACATTGAAAATCTGATTTGCTTCTCGCTTTAAAGGGACCTGGTAACATTGTTCAGATGAGAGAAAATGATGTTAAGGTAGTGACCCCAATGCTTGATGTATATTTAGAGATAATCTGAAAGTTTGAGTGAAAACAGACCATTATTAATGACAAAAATGAGAAAAACTTATCTGATCGACTCCTTAATTCTCCCAACTATATGTTTCAATTTAATTGCATTTTAGGTGAATGTAAATCACCGCAGAGCAATGAATTGACTTCATACACCATTCCAGACATTCATGAGTTGAAAGATTTTTAAAAGCCAGTCTGAGGTCTTATTTTCATGGAGAAAACGGTTGGGAGAATTTACTGTTTAGAGGGTCTGCACAGTGACGCCTTCAAAGAAAACCATAAATATCTTTGTGGATTGAGAATTTTGTCAGAATTTGTTGCATGTTAGAGAGTTAGTACAGTAGAAGGAATATCATAAGTAACATTTCATACAAAAATGAAGCATTTTGTTCATCAACCTTCAGCAAAGTTACCGAGTTAAGAAAAGAAAATCAATGAAATAAAGTTTAACCTGTCGTAAACATATTGATAATCATTTTTACGAGTTTATGATAAATACGTAATAAATGTTATAGTGGCCAAAGAAAATTGTTTACAGAATACTTCTATTGATATAAAGGGCCATAAAACGTCAGTATAGATAAGAGATTATTGATACCCAAGAGAGAGAGAGAGAGAGAGAGGGGGGGGAGTAAATGAGCGAGGGAAATAGAGAGATAATACATTTCCCCCTTGTCAACAAGGTGGCATGTCGTTCGATTTTTGTACTGTGGCAATTATGCCATCTTTATTTGGATTCTATGAGAGTAAGCTTTAGTCAAAATATTTTTTTTTTCGGGGAGAAGGAGATGAATTCTATGATCTGAAGTGTATTTCCACAATTTTACTCGCTGTGTTTAGCATCGCTTTAGCCTTCCAAGCCGTGTTTCAGCCAATCGAAATCATCCAATCTAAAATTCGTATAAGTATAATTCTACTGTGGGGAAAGAAACGGATTTTCATCGAGAGGTTAACAACTCTTAATAGACATTGTGAGGGAATTGAATCTGAAAATTCAAACAAAGATAGTGTACCCTAACTAACAACAGCGTAATAGTACAATATCAATGGACACAGAAAAGCGCAAAAACTTTCGAAAAATACATCTAATACAATTGCATATGTGCAATTTTGATAAGCTTCTCCGTCATTTATTCAAAATGTGTAAACATTGCAGCCAACATGACAATAACGTATCACATCACCCAAAACATGATATATGTTGGATGCACTAGTCCTGGGATGCACAATATGGTATTGACATTCCCCTTACGTTTATTTCTAGAATGTGTTTGCTATCATGTTTACTTCGTCATTCCGATTTGTCGTTTTGTACACCGCTTTTTTCGCGAAAGCACTTTTCTAGGGTTATTTCGAAAGATCGTCCCGCATGTCACTCTCCCATTTGCCGAGGTCATTCTCCTCTTGAAAATTAAATAAAGGATTAACTTAATCTATGATGGTGACCTCTTCATTATCTTGGCAGCGAATGTAGACGCCATTTTTACCGGAAAGGGTGTTCTTCTCGTCAGATTCCCTGTGTGAAGATAACACGATGACAGCGTTACTTATGGTCATATGGGCGATTGAACATTTGCAACTACAACAATAAATTGCTCCGGGCTATCAAAGGTGTAGAGGGTTAAGAGTTGAAGTGTGGGTTTTAGGATCGGTGTAGCGTTGTAGGGTTATATACGTTGCTCAGTATAATTATATATGATGCTCTATCCCTACCAACAGTTTTAAATATTCCTTAATTTTACACTCCATCGAGGACTGGAACATAGATCAAGCGATTTCCACAGCACCATAAACGATAAATCACGCAAACTCCAAGTATCCAACTTCTTCCAAAAAGCAAAGTAAAAGCAACGACCTAGGACTAACGAACGCAAATGTGCACTCCCAATCCCTTCTCGGTTGGTTGCTGATGGGACGTTGAGAAATACCATCCAGAAGTAAAGCTCGTTCGATAGAAGTTATATCAAACACGGTTCAAGCCTACATAGTAACTTAAGTGTGCCCTCTTTTTCAGTTTCTTGAGTGATTCTCTTTGTTTGTATAGGAGTGAATCATAAAATGCGGAACTTATCAACTACTAGAGAAAGTATAGCATTGTCTAGAAATAATACACACCAAAATAATCTCATAATCTGTTTATTAAAGATACAGTTTTTTTGAAAGAGAATTAATATATTATGAATTGCCATTGAAATGAGTAATAACAAGGGATGGAGCGAGTGGGGGAAGGGAGGAAGAGGGGTTGAGGGTTGCGGAAGGGTTTGTGATATGGGTGGAGGAAGTAGAGGGAGAGGGGGGGGGGGGAGAAGTGAGATGAAGGGTAGGAGGGTAGGATGGGGGAATGAAGCAAGCAGAAATACGAAGATACTGGTTAATTATTTATATAATTACAAAAGTTTATTTTCAGCTGTCTTTAAAACTGATTTTCTTATAAAACTGAAGGTATGACGTACATATTCAATACTGAATGAACGCCCTTAGAATATTACCAACAACATCATCAACATGCAGGCAGGAAAGAAAGGGAGAGAGAGAGAGGGGTGGAGAGATTAGCTAGACCAATACTTTACATACATTCCATAATTTTCGCCTTCTTCGATCGTCTCGGGGAGCTTCTGGCCTAATGTTTCGGGGAGGAAAAGAGTCAGGAGGCCAGCGATCACTGAGACGGACCCGTAGATGACGAGGGGTAGTGGAGTCCAAATCTTGGCCAGTGTGAGTATAAGGGGCGCCATGATGCCGGAGATACGTGCAAACATCGAGCAGGTTCCCATGGCCACGCTCCTATGTTTCACAAGGAAATGATTTCATATAACATGAATAGACTTATGTCATCATATTTTTGAAGTAGCCCAATATTCATGAAGTTTCCAAATGATTAGAAAAGATAAAGTGACTTGAAACCATTTTGAATGTCAAAATTGCCCTTTGGAACCTTCAATTGCTCAAACATCCGATTACAAAATTGAGAGTGGTTTTTACATTCTACCGTATTTAAAGAGTCTTAACACTAAAACGGCCGGGCTATTTGAGGTCTTAGTACGGCCGGGGAGAGGGGGCATTATGGCCCCCCTTAAGATCTCGGCCGTGAAACGGCCGATCTCTGCCAAAGTTTGCACGCATGGCAAGTGAAGTGTATAGAATACTATGATAATTTCAAGTTTTTGAAATTTCACTCATTTACATATTAATGGTAATTTATGCAAATAAGGTCATTAATCACATATTTAAGCATTCTTTTTCACCACATATATTCATTAGACCATTTGAAATAATAATACGACCAAACAAAAATGGAAGAGCCAGCTTATTCCTTATTTCTTTTGTTTTGAGAAGATATCTGGACTGTATTTCATTGTTTTTTTAACTTATGTATTGTATTGTGTTTGTTGTTTTATTTCATTTCTTACTACAATTCAACTATTTTGACCCCCAAAACAACCACCTAAACTTTAAACATGACCCAATATCCAATGTTTTATTTATTTTTTAGGAAAAATGACATTTCTATATTTAAACTTTTGTAAACAAATCACAAAAATTAGCAATTTTCGGGCTGACATGCAAAGACAAAAGGTCACGTGACCTTGTAACTGTAGATCCGATTTTCATTTTTTTTTTTAAAGATGCGCAAGACTCGAAAGAAAAAAGTCAGTGAGCGGCGGGGCGTCATCCATGTGCGTTCCCAAACAATCAGAACAATCGTGGAGGGAGGGCCATTATGGCCCCCCGGCCTTATTAGGGTTAATGGTATCACATTATTGCAAAGGCGGCGCGCTCGGTAGGAAGGGGGCAGGGGGGGCACAGTGCCCGCCCTCCCCCACTTTTTCAAGTACCCCCAAAGTGCTCCTTTTACATAGGAAAAGTGCCCCTTTAACTTTGTAAGAAGCGCCCCTTTTTATATAAAAGGTGCCCCTTTACTTTAATAAGTGCCCCTATTAATTTTTAAAAGTGCCCCTTCCCTTTCCACCTCTGATTTGTGCCCCTTTTATTTTGACAAAAACCTCTTTTTCATGACAAGTTCCCAGGATCCTTTGTTATATGTGTCCATTTTCCAATCTCATAAGTGCCCTTTTTAATCTCTAGTAAGTCCCCCTTTTCGGGTACGAGAAGCGCCCCTTTACACTTTTGTTTCATGTATCGTAAATGATCCTATTCAATTCTGAGAGATACTCGTTTTATTGTGACAATTGCCCCTTTTTCTCCTTAAAAATGTTGTTTTCATCTCTAATAACAGTCCTTTTTATTTTGACACGTGCCCCTTTTTCATTCTCATAAGTGCCTCTTTTCATATATGGTCAGTGCCCCTTTTCAGATGCGATAAGTGCCCCTTTTCACCTCTGATAATTTTCCCTTTTTTGACAGGAATGGTTTAGCTTAGTATATTTATGTATTATTATCTATTATCTATTATCTATCATTGTTTCATTCAATTATTCATTTATTTAATTATTCATTCATTTTTTTTTAATTCAATGTTCAATATTTGTATATTTTTGTTTAATTTCTAAAGCTGATGCTATTTATATCTTAACCAATTAATTGAGTACACTATTATGAAAACCGTGTATATGTACACAAGCTTTACCTGATTTTGGTTGGGTACAGCTCAGCGGTGTACAAATACAGGATGGTGAAAGATGCCGAAATTCCAAATTTACCAATCATTGCAACTGATGTGAGTGCTGCTCCGCGTGCTATGGACATTAGAAAGAGAAAGAAAGAAGACAACATAAATGAATAGAAATAAATAAATACGTTGTTGAAAGTGATCGCTGTAGGGGTATTGGCAGACTTTTGTTCAAGTCCTGATAAATGGGTGGATGGAAAACATTGCTAAATGATGTTGCCATCTTTCTTGCAGCTATAATGTACAAATAGTGCACGTTAACTTTTAATTATCTATTTCTTGTTTGTCAACTGCAATAGCATACATGCACAATAAGCTGTCCCTATTGTTTAGATACATGAGCTGCCACAGTTTTCACTATTGCTTTGATCGATTTAGATTTTTTGAGGGTAGAGGGAGGGGAAAAAGAAAGATAGAGAGGCAAAGAGAGACAGACAGACAGACAGAGGTAGGGAGGGAGAGAGAGAGAGAGAAAGAAATGGGTAGGGATGTGTAAGGAGGAGAGGAGAAGAAGGGGTGTCAGAACCTCAAGCAACAGTTCCATCCATGAAAATTTCATTATCTTACGTATGAAAGTTGTAAAGAGGCAAGCGACACCGCCAACCAACATGCACGCACTGAGACTTATCCTTCGTCCAATAAACTTGATCTCTACGGCGACCACAGCGAGAAGGAAAGCGGGGATCTCGACGGCTCCTGACACTGCGAAGGCGACGTAGTCGTTGACACCGAGGTTGGAGGTGTTTATTGATAGTCCGTGGTACACCATGGCATTCACCATCCTGATGAAATATAAAACAGCAAAGAAGAAAAATAAGATTAAAGCCACAAAGTAGCCAGTGTCCATGTTTATTGCATCATAAAGTACTGCCACCAGATTTATAGGTTAAATTACAAATTAATGTGTTTACACGTCTTTCAGATAGCGCAATTGGTTGATCCATCAGAAAACATGCCAGTTTGCCCTTATATCTCGAGGGCGAGGGAAGTCTTTATGGCGATATATTCTGGACACAGTGCCTAACATAAGACCTGTCGGTCGTTTAAGTGATGTCTAAACACAAAATTACTGATTTTTTGACAACGATATGACAGGATATCCTCATTTTCGAGTCGAGGTAGCCGGAAATATCATTTGATATCATACCATATAAAGGCCTATATTTCTTATGCAGCTTTAAATGCAATCGTAGCTTGCAACTGTATTTAAATATTAACAACAAGTGTAATAATAATTACAATAGTAATAATGATTATAATATGATAATAGTTAACAAAATATATAATAATAATCATAATTATAATTATAATAACATTTCCATATAAATATTTTCAATCTTATGCTAACTCGTTATTAGAAGTTTAAATTAAATAGAACACACCAGTTAAAGATAAGAATGATGGTAGTTAGTCTCATTCGAGGCAGGCGGAATAGATCTATTCCTGTAGCTCGTTTCTCCTTCGGTGCGGCCTCCTATACGAATAGGTATAGTAATAATAATAATAATAATAACATAAATAAAAATAATACCTTTAATATCAACAATAATTGTATTGTGCTTAATATTGATTGCAGTAATAATAATGATTACAATAATGATGATAACAATAAATAATACTTGTAATCATAATTAAAATAATAAAATAATTATGATAATAATGATTAAAATGATGATAATGAAAAGAATAATTTTCCCAAATGTTACAGAGCATTAAATTGTCCAACTGAAAAAATAATTTGAATCTGTCATGTCTGTGGTGATTGAGTCAGAGAAACTGACTAAAAGCTGTTCTAAGTATATTATGAAGCAGATTTTATGTTAGGACAAACGGAGATTTAAAAAACTTATAAAAAGGTTTCTGGGAATTGGTTTTCTTTGTCCTTACCACAAAATTAGCAGGTAACTCTTTTTATCGGAGGCGGTGGTGGGGAGGAGGTGGACAGAGGGAGTGGGGAAGGTGAGGGGGAGGAGAGGGGAGCCGTTATGAAAAATACAATATTTTTACGTCGTCTTAATTTTAACTTTACTTCGAGTTAGCACCCACACACACGCATGCACACATACACGCACACGCACAAACCCCTAGGAAAACATGTCTACAGCACGGTGAGCCTTGAAAGTCATTTCATCTTCTCCTCCTACTCTACTCTACTTATGTTTCTCCTTCTCCTGCTCCTCCTGATCCTGCTCCTGCTTCTCCCCTCACCCTCTTGCTCCTTCCTTGCCCTCCTATCTTAAAAGGATCCCTAACCCTGTTTATTGTTTTCTGGATATGCCTTTGTGGGGGGGGGGGGGGGTCTCTTTCGGTATTCTACGTACTAACTTGTTCTTTCCTGAAATCACTGCTGAAGAATGGACTTGAAAGGGGCTTGTTGTTAGAGTTGGCAATCTTCACTAGAGTCTTCTCCGCCTTGTCATACTTTCCCATCGATATTTGCCCAGCGCACCGACTCAGGAAGAAAGCTGGCAGGAGAACACAAACCAACAAATAGATTTGTGAGATGAAGGTACAGAAGTTTAGTTCCCTGACTAAGTAGCACAAGGTACGAGGTTTGAAAACCTGTCACGGCATTTCTGTCCTCTGGAAAGACATTAATCAACAAATCCCACTCTCCACCCAGGAGAAGTAAAATGGGTACCAGTTGGGAAGACATTTTCAAGTTCTGGCGCGCCTTATCATGGTAGCCGTCCTAATAAACTTTTCGCAGCTCTTTCAGTCCATATGATAAAACGTTCATTCAATCTGAGGCAAACCACATTTTTGTCGGAAACAGTCAGTAAAGAGTACACTTCAAAAGTTCAATCATTCGGTTTAGAGTATCGAATATAGGATTTGAGCACTGCCATCATTGTAATTAATTCTGTCTACTGCGTGTGCCAATATCTATTCAAATTCGTCGGCAATTGCCGAAAGGTGGACATTCAAATTCGCGAATGGGCAGTCAATTCATAACATGTTCATTCGAATTAACCTGGATGCTGTTGAGTCCAAGTGCATGTGAACTTTACAAATACTATAATCATGACGTATAACACTTAATTGAAAAATACACTTTGAATTTAAAAAAAAAGGAATCATTAGAAACCTTGGACTGATCAGATCTAAATAAACGAAATGCTACATATGTTTTCTCCTAAATGAATTTGAATTTTCGAATGGAATCTTTCTTTTGAATGCCTTTGCGCTTCAAAATTATCATAAAGGATAAACGTTTTTTTTTCAAATTTCGATTTCCGACCATAAACATCTTGATAATCAGACAGGTGTCTTCTTAAAGTCATGGGATTCCTGACTGACCTAAAGGTTT